>JAOTQJ010090909.1:0-12036 GCA_025642045.1 Solanum sejunctum
TGTCCACTTATATACTCGAAATGCTGATTCTTGGATAAGTGTTGATGATTGCCCATGTCCGGGGCTATTAAATGTTTTTGGTAAGTTTTTGAATAGGAAACTTTATTGGCCTGCTACTGTTGCAGGCCGAATTATGGCAAAAGATAGATATTCTAAACTAGACAATACTGAGAGAGGTTGCAAGTCTGATCTACACATCACATAGTGCGAAATACCATGTGTAACCCATTACTCACTTTTGAGCTTCAAAGGAACCCTTTGTAACCCAAGGGGACTGGAAATAGGCACCACATTGGTATTCAGAACTAGTATAAAATTGCTTATTATCAATCTGATTCTTGTTAAGTTTATTTCTGTCTAAACTAAAGTAATGAACTATCTTAAAAATTGTTATTCACCCTCGAAATTATTTTAATGAATACAATATTTGGATAGATTGTATTATTCTCCTTCGTTACATAATATCATATATCTATAATTTTAATGATGAACCTACAAGAATTGTAGGGCATGTGGTAGATACCATGAAAAGATAGGGTGAATTATAAAATAAAATTATTAAATAATAAGTAAAGTAAAAAAAATATGAAGAAGATATTAAACTAACGACACAACCATACCAAAATCAGTCATTCGACAAAATGGGTCTTTTTATCGTTACCTAACAATGGATTTAAATGATACAATACAATGAAGTTTAAATAACAATCAAAACAAACATTATATTCTAACTAACAATACAATACAATACAATAGGTAACAACCATCCTATCACACCTCGGGAGGGGACCTAAGACGTGGCCAGCACCTAGAGACTATTGCTAGTCCCCAAGTGAACAACTTGTCCTCATCACATTCATTCATACATACATTTTTAAAATTAGCGGAAGATATAAGGAAGTAAATGGGCACATCATCATCTAGTCTTAAAAATAATATTATAAATAAAAGGGCTAGTAGAAAGAAACTAGCTCAACAAGTCTCAACATCAATATTCGACTCTAGTCTATGAAGCCTTTATCACTATCAAATGGTGTCAATGACAGATCCATGGCTACCTTAATCAAAATAAAGCTAACCAAATCTAACTCTAAAGCAAGATGAAATAAATATAATGAATCCTCAAAAGTAGGGGAGGCTCACCAATCAGTTGAACGTCTCAAATCCTCAATGATGCGCCTGTTGACGATCTCCAAATCTTGTATTTACATCATGAAATGATGCAGTCCTAGAGAGAAACATTAGTACATGGCATGTACTAGTATGTAAAATAGCTGAGTGAAACCAAAACAAGTAGAATAATATAGAAACAATATCAACTCAATATAGAAATCAATCAAGATGTCAAATGTCTATATAAAGAAAGAGTAAAGAGTAGACAAGTGACCCATCAACCAATCAACTCATCAATCAAATCAGACTCATCTCAGAGAGACTCATCTCAATGGAAACTCGACTCAACTCATCTCATCTCATCTTGACTCAGAGGGACTTATCTTAACTCATCTCATCCCATCTTGACTCAAAGTACTCAGTTAGGAACTTTCTAGGAGTTTCTCTTATCTGACAATAATCACTTATGAGCCAGTGATTGTACAACAATTATGTTGATATTGCCACAATTGTTCTGTACTTGCCAAGTAGAGAACGAATCAAAACCACATGGACAAGTCCAACTGGATTCAACAAATCTATAAGTCTTCTATTGATTTAGGGACTTATAATTAGAGGGGACCTCAACATAATATGATGTGATGATCCGAATCCTCACCTACGTTTGACTATGTAGTTTGATAAGTGTGAGTTGATTTAAGTCTTACAATTTCAGTGCTCAATACTTCTTCCATGACTCAATGATCATAAAATAATCCATCCAATCAAACTATCTCAATCCAATCATCTCAATTAACCTCATGGAGGCACAATCTTTTAATCATTCTCATAGGAACTCTAATCATCTCATCAATCGACATCTCAATCAATAGCTCAAGGCTTAGAGCAATCATTAGGGAACAATCAAATAGACAAATCGTTAGAGTTCATTTATGGAGACTCAAGAGACAATCAAGTTCTATCAACTCATCATTCTCACCTCACAATCACAATCACAATCAACATTCTCACTCAAGGCTCTAGACTTAATCTCTATCTTCTTTCATGCATGTTTTTAAAAGTTAACACACAAATTTATGCAACATCTCATGAAAATATTCAATTCAAGAAAACAAGTTTATGACGATCATCAATATATAAAAATACATGTAAGAAGTATATTTTTTCAAGAAAATAATCAAGATTGATGCATGTAGACTCAAGAACTTCCAACTCTCTTTTAAGATCATCTATGAGACACATATGAGAATAATCTCATGCTTTCAATTTAGCCTTACATACCTGAAAAATTGATATTACCATCGAAATTTGATGAATAGTAGCTTTCTTGGAGTAATTTCTCTATCTCGGCAGTTCTTTTAGTGTGGAAGAACTTGTAAAGACATTGTTTGAACAACTTCTCTTTGATCCTTAAATTCTTGATTTAGAATCTTTAGAGTTCTTGACGAAGAACCCTAATTCTTAAAGAAGAAGAATCAATAAATACTTTCTTGGGATTCTTGAATTTGCTTTCTTGAAACCTTGATGATGAATCTTGAAAGCTAATCCCAACTTGATGACTTTCTTGATGATTCTTGAATGTTTACATGTGAAGAAAAGGGTTTTTTATTATAAAAACTGATATTTTATGTATTTTGGGACCTCAAAATAGACCCCCAAAGGTTTTAGGATAAAATACCCTAAACATAAAAATTAAAAAATGTCATTTATCTCATCAGAAAGGGTCCGCGTTGGGTCCGCGACGCAGAGCCATCGCACACCTTTAGATGGCTCTGTAGGTCTTCAATAAATGGTTATAACTTTCTACTCTGAACTCTGATTAAGGCAAAATTAAATGATTTAGAAAGTCAATTCAAATACCTTTAATTTGATATATTATGGATCACCTAACTCATTATACGTCAGGAGATATGGTTATTTGAAGTTGACCCTTCTATCAACTCATACAAAAACTTAGTTGGTAGGAATTCTTTAAACTTGACTTGATGTAAAAGACCTCTTATATTCGTTTATTGAACCTAAGAGGGGGTTGGGAATTGATAAAAATGTCCCTTAATGATTTAAAATTTTTTAAAAAATATAAGTGTGTATCCGTGACAGGTCTGTGTTGCGGCTCTATCGCGCATCCTCACTGGAATTCGATTTTGGATCGAACAATTATTTTTCGATCCAATGACTCTAAAATTCGAACGATATCATTATTACACTCAATTTTCTATGCTGATTGCATATTCGGTCTCAGATTCACAAATGGAGCATGGGTAGACGCGTTATGCGCACATCTCTATTCTAGGGGTATTTTAGTAATTTTATCAAATTTTACACATCCAAACAAGGGGTAAGAAGAAAGAAATATTTTAAAAACTTTTGGTGTATAATTAGTTACAGATATTTATGTGGTCTAAACTATTCCCTTAAAATAAAAATATTATTAAATATAAAAAATTTCATTCTTTTTAGACTGATTGAAAAACATAAATCAAATAATTCATAATTCAAGACAAAAGAAATAAAAATTTGATCTCTTCTCTGTTTTAAACTCTCAGAGGAAAAACAGTCTTTTTTGAGTAGTAAAGTTTCCTTTTGTACTTAAACTCGGGAGAAGTTACTGACTTCTTCTACTACTATCATGTAAATATTCATATTTGATTCAATTTTAAAAAATCTTATCTGACTCATATCTAATGGGTCGGATTGGATGGTTAGTCATTTTGTTGAATTACACAACTACACAATATATTTTATCATATTCTCTAATAATCCCTACCGTTCTAAAAAAATTACAAAAATTCCTTATTTTTACTTTCTCTCCTACTTGAGATACATAGACTATTATTTCTCTCTCCTCCTTAATTTATCCTAAATTATCTCTTGATTTTAAGTATTCTAATCAATATCTACATAATCTTTCTATTTTTCAGTTGTGTAATCAATCTTTTCACGATTAATTTCAATTTCAAATTTTTTATCATTATTTTCAAACTAAATAAAAAGGAAAAAAATTGAAAAGTCTCCAATTTCTCCCCCAAAACCTAGTGTCTTTCATTTTTCTAATTCTTCATAACAGTCTCCATTCCGATTCCAACGATGAGGATCATTCTAAAAAATAGGAAAATCCTTAATCAACTATCAACTACCTAGATCAAGCACATAATTTTAATTATCAAGTATCTACTAGACAAAAAAATATAAAACTTATATCAGGTATCAATTATCAGTAGTTTCATAAGCACAATTTCTTTTTCATAAAGTATCAAGTACCTAAAACTCTAATTCGAACGATGAGTATCATTCTAAAAAGTACGTAAATCCTTAATCAAATATCAACTACCCAGATCAAGCACCTAATTCTAAGTATCAAGTATCTACTAGACCAAAAAATATAAAACTTATGTCAGGTATCAATTATATCATTATATTCCAAGAAACAGCATCCCGTGTCTGCATATTCTCAGAAACCAAGTATGCCGCATCCAAACATCCACAATCAACATAAAAATGAATCAAATAATTAAGAACAAAGATATCAAGACCAACCCCCTATAAAGACATGACACAGCCATAGAGTGCCACGTAGAGGCGATTTGAAAAAAAAAAGCGAATATATATGGTTTCTTTTTCCAGTAGCGTACGAATGATATTGGACAAATTTTGTACCATCATATCTCTCTAATTTTTTATCGAATTAGTGCAATTCAAAATACTACCTTGTGTATTTGTTCGAGGAGAATATTGTGGAAGTGTAAGAAATTGATTTAGACGTGCTATTTGAGGTAAAAATCCTTGATTTCTGGCTGTGTTTCGAGTATATTTTTGAAAATTTTGATATGTGATATTTTATTCATTTTGAATCTGATTTTGGTAAAATTTGGATCTATTCCATATGTTTTTGTGAGGCGCATGCCGTGATAATTTTAAAATTAATTGATTGATCTCTGTTTGGTGCAGAAATATTAATATAGCTGCTTTTGTTTTGCATTTCACTAGGGAAAATTTGAACTATGATATCTCGGTCGTTTCCCATTGAAATTAAGTAAAATTTGGGTTTAAATTATATTACTATTTGATACATACATCGTGGTATATTTGGATTCTAGTAATTTCTCTATATTTTTAAAGAATTTGGCCGAGAATCAACTATACCTATACGTTAGGTTTTGATAAGAAATGTCATTTGTTTTTTGGGTTGTTTCTGATTATTCTGAGCCTTCTTTTGAGCTAAATTTTTGGTTATGGACTTGGGGTGACGTAAGGATCATTTTACGAGAGTTGGTTTGGTATTTTGAATGTGGACCCCACTTTCTCCATTTTAGTTGTAATTAACCTATTTTCCTCCGTTTGTCGAGATATTATAGTCAAAACAACTGTGTTTATGTTGTGATTAATATTTTAACAGCTGAGCAGCATTTGGAGATGATCAAACAGGGTAAAACTCGCATGGGCTACTCCAGAGTGCATGGATTTACCTTTCAAGTAGGCTATGCTTTTCTTACCTCTAGATTAACTCTTGTCTTTATGGATAGTCATTGTACTAAGCATATGGGGTAACTATAGTTATTTTGGGATACTTGTGATTGTTCTGGACTGTACTAGCTGTGACCACTATAGTAGTTGAGTTCTGGCATTGTAGAACTACGAAAGGCCTAGTAAAGGCTGGATATGGGATAATGCCTTGTGATAGGTATGTGTTCTGGCTTAACTCCTATATGTATGAATGTGTACCTAGATGTTACTCATATATACTGGTTGTGAAGCTGTTGTTGATTATATACCATATGGTGGATTGACTCTAGTATAGATATGGTTCCGATGGGCTAATTTGTTCGGGATACGAATGATACAACCGTACATTAGACTGATTCTGATATAGATATGACTCTACTAGACTTGGTTGTTTCAGATACTTTTCATATACCTGTTGGTTACATATTGGTTCTGAGACCCCAGTGATACATATTCGAGCTAGGCCCTGCTGATTGATTTTTCTTGGATTTGAGACACATATTTACTCAAAGTACTTGTGATGGAATGGAACATGGCGTATTTGGCATTGGGTGGGCATGAACCTACATTATTCTGTGAGATATATACTCTAATATACAACTGTTAGTCATTGTGCATTTGTTATTCTTATCTGAGACTGGGTTTAACTAGTGTTATCTAAAGAATGGTGACATATAGATGCATGGGCTTGATTATGTGGTATATATATGTTGTGGGTGTCATTGTCTACGTTCACTCTGGGCACGATATGACTTTGGAGTTTCGAATCCGGATAGATTGATTGAGTAAGGGACTATTTTGATACCTCGAGCCTAGATGACGCTCCCCATCACTATTCGGGTTTCGGTGGTCATATTCGAGTGTTTGAGACCCAAGAGTCGTACCCTGTGGTCCAAGTCCAGTGACCACGACTGAGATGCTGGGTGACTGATGTTGATTCTGAGGTCTGAGCATCAGTTGACTATTCCTGGGTTCAAGGCCCAGTTGACCATTCCTAGGTCCCAGGCCAAGTTGATTATTCTTTGGTTCGAGGCCCAGTTAATTATTCTTGGGTTTGAGGTCAAGTTAATTATTCTTTGGTTCAAGATGCTATTGATTGTGTTAGGGGGATTATTTCTCCTGTGGGAGATATGTCCTACTGTTATATATTGTTAGACCATCTGACCCTGGCTAACTCCTTAACTGGAGGCCAAGTCAAGAAAGGGGTTCGAGGCCTCATTTGTTATTATAGGGGTTCGAGGCCCCATCTGATACTATTTCTTGGATGGGTCGAGGACCCAATTGATTTCCTATGGTTCCACACACCTATACACAGCCTGATTGTGTGTGCGTGTACCTTTGGGCTTATGGTGGCTCAAGGGGCGCCAAGCTTAGACACTAGGGCCTTACACCCATGTACAGTTGACCCCTGGATCATGTGATATTGGAAGTTGGGTTTCGTGGTGGTTTTATGAGTTCCATCGTGATTTTATTAGCTAGTTTGTGCATGGGTGTATCTTTTAGGCTTATGGGGGGCCCAATCAGCGTACAAGCATAGATAATAGGGCCTTACACCCACATACAACACTATGTCTCAGTCTGATGACAGTTGTGGTTTGGGCGTACTTGTGTTTCGCCAGTTAGTATCATTGCACACCAATTGGGTTGGTTCAGTTGGGGTTCAGTGATTCTTGAGACAGTCTTACACCATGATTAGATTTTATATTTGCTACATTTACTGTTGTTCTCTATATTTGAGCCTTTTGTATTTACAATACTTCACTTAGTCGGTCGATGATGCCTACTGGGTGCCTGTTACTAGTAATCACCCCTACATTTTTGCATCTTCCCATGGTGCAGATCCAGGTACTAGCCACAGTCGGGGAGTTAGGGGTTCATAGGCCATTCAGGAGACATTGGTGAGCATCATTAGCTCTGGATATTCTGCAGTCTCATTCTGTTTTGACGGTCGTCTTCATGTTCAGACACTTACCGTGTATATGTAGTTTGGATTGTATTTGTAGATAGTCATTCTGGTTATATACGTAGATAATTTTAGCTTAAATTTATAGTAGCTTTGTACAGTTGACTTCCATGTTCTGGGTAGGTTTTGGTTATGTATATTGTGGTGTTGGCTATGATTTGACTAGAGAGTCATGGCAAGTACCCTGTGGATTGGGTGATTTGCTTGCCTGTAGGTGGAATCTAACAGGCGTCATCATGACCGGGATGGAGTTATTACATATAGTTTATTAGAAGCAAATTAATATGCAGGATCAAACTAGACTAGTTAAAAGTCTTTCTATATCTACTAGCTAGATAAAAAGATTTAAAGGAAACTAGATAGACAACATGATACTTTCTCCACTGCTAAATTCCTGCAATAGCGAATAATCTCTTTTTTGCTGCAGATTTTAATTATAAAATAAATACGCTACTAAAAAGTCATTATATAACTCACTGGATAAAAGAAGAAGGGGAACGAGGAACATTCACCGGATGATTACTGCTTTATTATTATATTATTATTATTATTATTAGTGGCAATATATATTTTTTTATTATATAGAAAGGTGAAGACATGGACGATCAATGGCAATTTTAAAAAATAATTATATTTACGGGCAAAACAAGAAATAGTTTAATAGTTTAATATTAGAGATAAAAATCTAGAAACATCTTTCGTTTTCCATATTTCTTTTCTATCTATTATTATATATTATTTCTATCTATTATGTAGAAGAGCATGGAAGGACAACCATCTTGTTTTCTTACCAATTATCTCTAAACATGTATAATAAATGTGGACCCAATAATTATCTTTATATTCTTTCAATTTTATTAAGTTTTTATTTATAAATTTAAATGCTTAGCTATTATCAACTCTATTCATATTTTATGAATTCGTACCTCATTTGTCATTACAATCTTCAATATATTTCTTACTTGCACTATTTAAAATGTAAGTAGCTTTTTCAATATAAATTCTTAAATGTTTAACCTATAAAAATCATCTTTTTGAAAATTTTATAACTAAAAATTTCAACTATATTAATTTTTAAAAAGCCAAAAATATAATTGTTTTGAAATATATTTGCTTCATTCTAAAGTACTCGTCACAATTTTTTTTTTCAAATTCAAATGATGTAAAATTTGAACAATACTTAAATATATATATGTTTTCATCATATTTATATGAGAACAAATTATAATCGACACTACTCTCCGTATAGTTTAAAAAATTTGAATAGAATATTTAATTAATTTATTTAAATTTATCTTTAAAAATTAATTAGATCGACTCTCAAAAAACAAAGACAGAAACAAGAAAATAATTTTAGAATGAAGGGAGTACAAAAATTCTACTATTTTTCGTTTCAATTTATTTTGGCTTACTTTTTTTTATTGATGTAAAAAAGAACGTCTTTTCTTTTTCTTTTTGTGAACTCTTTAATTTTAACATCCGCACAACATGTTTAAGATCACAAAATTAAATGTTATTTAGGATTTTTTCTATTTTTTTTTTTTACATATTTTTAGATTAAGGACACAAGACTCAAAAGTTTTTGTTAATTTTTAAATTTTGTGTCAACTAAAAAACAGTTAAATAAATTGAAATAGGGTTCCAAAACCTTTTGAGAGACAGTATTCCATTTTCATTGTTTATGGAGTATATTAGATAAAGAAGATTGTACTTGTTTTCTTAAAACAAAATTGATGATACAAAAAAATTTATATAAATTGTCAATCAAATGCTTATTATATTATTTGCAATTGATTAATTTTATACAAATTTTAAAATTTTAATCACCACAATAAGTTTTTATTTGTATCATAATAACTTTATTGGATAATTATTCAATAATTTATAAAAATAGAAAAATAAAATAAAAAATATTTAATAATAAAATATCATTCCAAACTCTTTTTTCTTATAATATAATATTTAAATTTCTATTACATAGAGAAGTAAGAAAGTAGATGATCAATGATAATTTGTCAACTCATATAAATATTTAGCTTTAATATTATTTTTTTTGTTCAAATTTTGAAAAAACGTTGTGCGCGTGTTCACAAATACCTATAATATAGTTATGTTAATCACATAAATTATGTCATCTCATTTAATTATATACATCCATCCCAATTAAAGTATGTTTGATCTTACGATTTTTTGATATGAGGCTAGGACATATATATTAAAGGAGGTGACATATTTTCTATCCAACACATGTTTATTATTTAATTCAATATTTGTATCTAAAATAATATTAAAATAAATATTAGATACTCTTATAATATCAGTTGTGACAACTTAAATAAGTTATAAATTATTTTTTAGTGATTGATCCAATAACTAATGTCAACAAAATATAAATCAAATTATCATATAATATATTTTATAAATAATTTTTTAAATAGGTAAAATAATAGAATATAATGGGTCCGTGAACGGGCCTTTTCATATCTTGTGTGTGTGTGTATATATATATATATATATATATATATAAGAGTCATGAGAAGGACGATCTATAGCATTTTAATAATTTTAACTTTATTTAAGGCCAGATAATAATTGTATAATTAAGGATCAAAAGAAAAATCTATAATAATTCTCATATATCTTTACTTTTATTATGGGTCCATTAAGATTTTTGTAGTTGTATTAAAATAAAAAGTTTCTACTAGTTAACTTCTAGCAAACAATAATAAATGCTAAGTTTTATCATGCCCCGAGAGGGTACTCTTGGCATGGGCAGCACTTAAAAAATCATTCCTGATTCTCCAAGAGAACCACCTGGCCTCATCGTTACATCGACTCAAACAACGGAAGAAGGAACTCAGACAAAAGACATCAAATGAAAGGATAGAACATAATATATGTATATATGTATGTATGTATGCAACTCTACTCTATCATACTCTCAAAATGAAATAGGTTTAGATACATTAGTACTCAATACTTTCTACTCATAGTCTATGAAACCTCTACTCAATACTTTCTACTCATAGTCTATGAAACCTCTACTCAATAATTCTAATGCTCTTTCTTTTATTCCCACATGATCTTGTTTCTTTATTGCAAGCAGCCATCGCTCTATTATTGTTTGTTTGCTTCTATGCTTCGTTTTGAGGCCTCTTTTAGCTCTATAAATAGAGCAGTCTGCTTCAATGTAGCTAGGAGATAACAGAGAATCAGAGGAAAAAAACAAGAAACATATATATATATATATATATATATATATATATATTGTAAAATATTGTGAGAGTCTTATTAGCTGAAAGGATGTGTTTTATTGTGTAGAGCTTAAGACTTAACTCTTGTCCAAAGTTGTTGAGTTACACATTTTTTGAAAAAAAGGTTGTCATATCCTGAAGGGGACAGGTCAATGATAATACTGCTGGACTGGTGAAAATATTTTTTTTTACCGCAATGGCTTGAATCTCCTTAAAGAGAGCGAAATATCCATGCCTCAGCCTGAAGAATTTTATTTTTCATATTTATTTTTCAATAGGACTTTATCGGCTATTTTACTCTAGTAAGTTGCTCATACTTATATCTATCTTTATTTTCAAGATAATTACTATGTATGAGGTTATTTTTAAAGCATTTTATTATGTGAAGATGTCACAGCCCAACCCTGGGGCCATGTCTCGTGCGGATTAGGCTCTTAAACCAATATTAAGTCGCAAAACCACAACTTCAAGTCTAAGAATTCTATCAAAATTTCGGCAGAGTTTTCTCTGTTTTTATCCCCTATCCTCACCTGCAGCAGTACCGAGAATGTACAAACAGCACATATGCGCATATATATACAACTAATGTGGGCCAATAAGGTCACCGCTGCGGTACTGCCGCCTAATAATCATGTCATACATAGAGTAATGCGGTCTCGCCGCCTGATCAAGTATCAAATGCATGTATTAGACCATACGCTCAAGTATATCTCACATACCCACTACCCACTAGTATCCACAGACCTCTATACAGAAAGGCTATAACATGTGACGAGACAGGGCCCCGTCGTACCCTCGAATATACCAAAGAGGTTACAAAACAAACAAACCATAAATACTAGTACATATACCAAAAGAATGCTCCTGGAGCAAACGAGCGCAACGATGGTGGATAGATTTCCTAGGAGGGAGGCTCTCTCACCTGTTCATCTGTACCTGCGGGCATGAATCGCAGCCCCCGAGAGGGGGTTAGCACGGAACATGTACTGAATATGTAAAGTGGTAAAAGCAGATATGAATGATAAGATAAACTAGAAGTACAACTGGAAGAGTCGTAACACATACCAATGTAAAAAATACTCTTTTTAGGTAAAAGCTCAAATATGCATGTCGGACTGGGACGATAGCGGCCCCTGAATGCGCGCCATGCAGTACACGACTCTGGGAAGATTCAGATAATAGAAATCTCTATCACAAGCCCCA
>JAOTQJ010090930.1:0-12035 GCA_025642045.1 Solanum sejunctum
GCCTTTCTGTATAGAGGTCTGTGGATACGAGTGGGTAAGAAGTTTGGCCCGTGATGTGATGGTATGCGTGTATTGTATTTGTGAGCGATCTTGCCGCAGCGGTGACCTTGTCGGCCCGCATTAGTTGTATATATATATGTGTGTGCATATGTGCTTTTTGTATATTCTGAGAGCTGCTGCAGGTGAGGATAGGGCATAAAAACAGAGGAAACTCTGCCGAAATTTCGGTGAATTCTTAGACTTTAAGTTGTGGTTTTGCGATTTAATAGTGGTTTAAGAGCCTAATCGGCACAAGACATGGCCCCGGGTTGGTCTGTGACAGAAAATGTGAAAATTCGTACATAAGAAATGAGATATGTGTTGTGAATTGATTATAATGAATACTGACGTATCTATTGAGCTATATTTGTGTGATATTATATTATTCCATATGTCATTCACTCATCCTCTATTTCATGTGACCATTTGCGATGGATTGTAAAAATAAGATAAATGAGAGATATTGATACGTGGGACTGAGGTTTCTACCTGTCGTGGTTATGTTTGAGGTTACTTTCGGCGAGTATAATTGAGATATGGATATTTGGGATCAAGGTTTCTATCGATCAGTAATTTAGTCGAGGTTCCTTCTGGCTTGTCAAGTCTCTTCAATAGATACACAATCCTTATAAAAAACCAATGGGTTCCAGCCCGAGTTGTTCAGCGGATGTGTATCATAGGACAGGGATGCATCACGATTATGTGCCATTGCTATGCATCATCCTGCATTTCACTTATGTTTGTATTATAATGGAAAAGTTGAGTTAAATGTTGATATGTATATATGAATGTCCTGGACTACTGCTTTTGTTGACTATGAATTCCTTGAAATTGTGCTACTGATTGAATTGTATAAATGAGTATGTGTATATATATTGGTGCATATTATGTGTTGGATTTTCTTACGTGCAAGGTTGTAGTTTCGGAGGTATGAGTTGGGATGAAAGGAGTACTTGCATTTTATATTGCTTTACTTAGGTCTAGAAAATATTTGATGGATACTATATAGTTGGTATTCATCCTTGATTCTACACTTGTGTAGGTTCTAAGCTTGGACAGTGTGTAGTACTTTTTCCTTAATCATTCGAGGCTTCCCAAGAGACTTAGCTAGGTAGTTGTTGTCATTTGATAGATTCCCTTGTTTCTGTCTTCGAGAAGCAAAGACGTTGAGAGTTGTGTTATTTTCTACTAAAATGGTGACTTATACATGTGACATTAATTCTGCGTAATGGCTTCTATTCCCTAACTTGACCTTTTTGTTATTTAGATTATATTATTGCTTTAGCTTCCGCATTTCTTTATTAACCCTGTCTAGATTGATTTATCTCGGTGGATTAAAGGCAAATATCATTACATCTGATTGTATGTTGTGACAATTCTATTTATTCTGATTACATTTACAAGTAATATTAACATTGTATTCTTAGTGTAATTCAAACTCAATCTTGTTGGATTATATATTTGAACAACAAGCCGCTTTATACTTTGTTGTGAGGTGTACTTTGGACAAATCAATATACACTTGAAACGTACGCAACAAAAAACGAATCAACGTTTTAAGCATTGTTGCGGAAAGCGAGAAGCAAATTTCGTTTTCTAAAATAATTATATGCTAGATGAATTTTGTTTTCCCTTTTCCATTAAATTGTGCCAGAGAATATAATATTATATCATTTCTCTAATTTATTTTCTCCCACAATAAATTATTAGATTAGGATGATAGAATTATTCTACGACTTTGACTGCATATATGAAAATGAAAGAAACTATTCTGAATTGGAAAAGAGAATATTATAACTTTATAGAGTCCAGGAAAAAAGAAAATAAATGGCAAACTGATGAGTCACTATGGCTGCTGGTTGGAACGTAATTAAAACCAAAAGCACAACTAACTAACATACCCTATTTTTAATTACATGTATTAATCAATTCACACTGAAATTCTATTTCAATTTAGTTAGTTATTGTGAAAATGATAGATTTGTTTTTTCTAAAAGCAAAATTACTAATTATTGGACCACATATATCAACAATTTTAAATAGCAAGACAAAAGGACTGACCTTTTATACAATTTTGTTTTGAGCAAACTACTAATTTGTATTTACTTGTCGGCAAATAATGATTTGACAATGAGCAACCAAATTAGATATTTACGCTTTAGTGATGGAGTCGATATTTTCATTAAATATGTTCATATTTTTAGAATATGAATAAAAGATTTTTATATAAAAAATCTTTAATAATTAATATATATTAAAAATATTTATATTTAACCTCTACATTCAAAAAAATAATATTTATCTAACTATTTTTCGATGAATCTAATTCCATTCCTGCGATGCTTATGATTTGATATTAGGATTACCCTACATTAATACCTCCTTTATAATGAAAATAAAACATTTTTTTAGAAAACGGTGTAGGGTATCAACATTATATATTGCTATTTTCAATCATTACCTTTAGTGATCATTGTAGCCCACTTTTACACGTATTGTCTTTTCCTTTGTAAATCACGCAGATTTATACAAAATATATTACTGTGCACAAACTTCTATACGAATTTTAAGGTATCAAATTTTATTTTTATTTCAAATTTTTACCACCGTCATACATGTACTACACCACATAAGTCATAAATAATCAAGATTCAAGATGTCTTTTAGGTTATTCAATCTAAAGCCAACAAATATTTGTCAACAACAATGACAATAAGGGATAAGGTATAAAACCCAACCTCACCTAAAACCCAACCTCACCTAAGTTTTGAATAAATTGTCAGTACATTTTACTATGTAATGGTCCTAATCTTTCTAATTTAAATTTTTTTTAATACTTACTGATTTTTTTTCATATCTAATATAGTACGTCTATTAAGATGATGTTATTGCATATTAAATTGATTTTTGCACTAATTTTGGTTTCTATAAAGCTGCATCACTGCACATTTTGATACCTATATTATTATTTTTGATATTTTACATACTTTTTCTTTGTTTATTAAGTTGTCTTACTTGTAAAGTTGATACGTTGCACAAGTTTTCTTCATTTTTTTGGTGTATAAATTTGCAAGTTATTCTGGTTCATGTCATTGGATCAAAATTGGACCAAAATTACAAAAGCTAAAAATAAATTAGGAAAAATTACCTAGTTACATATTTTTGACCCTTATTTACTATCTTCCCTACTGTATTAAAATATTATAAAAATTCCTATTTTCTCTCCTAAAAACCTTCCATGCGGATACATAATTTCTTGCCCAAATTTAAAATATATTAAATTCTAGACTTCACTCCTCTAATTTTTCGCCTAAAATCACGAAGAACGTTGTCAAATTTGAATTTCAAATTTACCATATCTCCTTTACTGACTATGATCTTTGAATTTGCAGTGTACGTTCGTCTTCTTCTTCATTTTTTTTCTATTTTTGATAACTCATGAAAAATAATGCTTCTTCATTCAGTATTGGAATTATCCAATTACTAAAGTATGATCGTACATAGGACTATGAAAATCCTAATAAGGCAAATAATAGGTTAAAAGATTCATAATCAAATATACATGAAGAAAGTAAAGAAAATTGCAATATCTACTTCAATTGTAAAAGCGTAGAAAATCCTGAAAACCAATTGATTCTATAGCCTTAAGGGCTGACATTTATTTTCATTCCTTAAATAGCCATTGATTGGTAATTAATCCTTTTTATTACTCATTATAAATGTCCTTAATTTGTTGACTTACTCTTAATTTTCCCAATGATTTTTCTTAAATGCAAATTGTCGTATTGGCATTGGTTATGTCATTAAGATTCCTTTCTGACTGTTGGACATATATATTTTTTACATATGCTATTTTGTTGATAAATACAAAGTGTGGGAGTGAAAAATAGTGAGAGCATGTTTCTTCATCTTCTCTTTTGCCGGGTTTATATTACTTTATTCTTTGTTAGATTCTGGTTCTCAATTTTGTACTAAAAGAGCTTGTTGAATTCTGATGAATATATCCATGTCAGGTGAATTATTCTTAAGAACAATATCTGTTGACATGCCTCAAATTACATGAATTTCATACAAGTGTTCATGATGATATTCGTAATAAAGTGTTCGTATTTGTACTGATAAAATATTTTTCATAAAATTTTCAACAATCTTAAAAATATTTCATACTCTAATCTTGTGGAAAATAGTTCTTTCAATATTGAGAATTTGGCGTGATTGGAATGTTGACATAAATGTTTCCCACAGATGTAAAATTTGCGATATTGAAAAATAAGTAGCAAAGATGTCTCCACAATTAAAGCTAATTCAGAGTTCACAATTCTTGGTGGCTTGGAGTAATTAAATATTACTTGGGATGCTAATGACCACTTTCATTAGCAGGTCGTATTAATACATACACAGAAAGGTATGAACATAATTTGGTTTACAGATTCAAAGTAATTAAATATATAGTTAAATTTTCAATATCCCTTAATATAAAGAAGATTCAGAGAAATGAGAATTCCATTAAAAAAATTAAATTGTACTAGCAGATGATATAAATTATTAAAGTCATTTCTCAAGTGAATCTTGTGATTAATATATGGATTGAAAAATTGGGTGTTAGACTTTAATGTTGTTGAACACATTTTGTGAACTAAAATTTTTGTGTCCTACACATAAATGGGAGAAGAAGAAACATTTATATATATTGATGATTCAAGAACTCATCAACACATATGATAGAATAAAATAAAATGACTCTTTAAACTGTTTGCGCTTCTTTCAATTGTGAAGTAGCAGTTAATCAATGCAACTTTCGATGCTCATCAGGGGTCACCCGAAAACAATCGCACTATGTTTTTAAACATAGGGGTCAGGCTGCGTATATCGAACCCCCTTTACCCTGCAATGGGCGGGAGCCTTTGAGGCATTGGAGTAATGTTGTTGTTGTTGATGATGATTCAAGAACTACTCAAATTCTCAGAATACAAAATTCTTCTTAAATTTTCACATCCATTGGCATTATATAAGGTGATACATGATATAAATATTAGTGCAAGTAAGCACAATAAATAACATATGATAATAGATACCAAAAGTTAAAACTTAAATGCATATAGGCTAGTACCACGACAAAAACAGTGGTCTAGACTACCACAAAATCAAAGACTTCATAAATAACTAATACTAAGATAATGCTCGGGAATCTACTAAGTTTCTATCCCCATTCACGACTTTCACATCATCCTATCTAAGGTCATGTTTTCAATAATTTGAAGATGTGCAATATCATGTCTAATAATCACCTCTTTCTTATACTTCTTTCGTCCACCTTTACCTATCCTCATCCCATTTTCTCTAGCCTTTCGCGTTCCTTATTGGGGCACCTATACATCTCATTTTCACATGCTCAAACAATCTCCATCTCCTTTCCCTCTTCTTCTCCACCACAAAGGTCACTCTCACTTTGTTCTGGATTCATTATCCTATTACTCTTACTATGCCTATACATCAATTTTCGACTGTGCAAAATCGAAGAATTACAAATGACCTTACAAAAAGAATTTAATTGTGTAAATCGAAAACTGATATTTTTGTCACAAGAATTGAAAAACCTTACAAAAACCCAAAACCTCATTTCATCCGCTTACATCTTCCGAACATGTTTTTGAGACGAGGGTTCCCAGGAAACAGCCTCTCTACTTCTACGAGGTAGTAGTAAGGTCTGCGTACATTCTACCCTCCCCAGACCCTACTTGTGGAATTCCATTGAGTATGTTGTTTGACATCTTCCGAACATAAAGATTTTTGATTGGTCAATACTTTCCTCCATACAACAATGTTGATCTAACTACCATTTTACAGAACTTACCATTAAATTTTGATGGTACATTTTTATCATACAAGACTCCAAATGCAAGTCTCTCATCCATGTCGTTGCACCATTATGATATGTGACATTATCACTTATTTCTCCATTTTTCTTGAATCAAATACTCAAGATAATTTTTCTCTTTTGGAGACAATGTATGTATTAAGTCTCACTTACACATTGACTCATGTGTTGCATCATTGAATTCACACTCTTATTTTGGTCTTACTCAACTTGAATTTTTTAGACTTCACAGCTTGTCTCCACACTTCTAAATAATATTAAATTATTTTTAGTTTCCAAAAAAATATTAATTTTATGAATCACTTTTGAAGGCAAAATCATAAAAATATATATTTGAAACTCTATTATTTAAATTTAGATTTTCTTGCTTGGCTAAATATAATAGAGTTCCACCCAAGTACATTTTTTAGAAAAACAAATGCCTAAAAAGTAAATTGTGCATCCAAAAAAGTAACTAAAAAAATACATGAGTAATATTTATTATTTAGCTTAAATAATTATTTGGATAAACATAATGAAATCTGAGAATTTCATCCAAATAAGGTACATAACTGAAATAAATAGTCACTGCATTTAAATAAGGAATAAAAAGAAACTCACCGCTGAATACGGCTAAAGATAAAAATATCTAAGCCAAGTCATTTTTATTTTACTTTATAGATTTTTGTCTTTGAAAAGAAAAATATAAACAGTTAGAACAGATACTAGTTATCAAAATTTCATGTTATGCACCGGTTCAATATTTATTTATAAATTTATTTTGTGTGATATTAACTAAATATATTAAATTATCTTATTAAGTTTAAAATAAATATTTTAATATTGATAAATTTTAAGTGGTATTGATCTGTGGTAGTAAATCGTTGCCTTTTGTTTTGAGCAAATATAATGTGAAGAGACCTATTGAGATATTCATAACTAAAATATTTTTCGTCACTAATCATTGATTTTTTTATTGAAAGTAGTTACAAAATATAAGAAAATATTAGCAACATTCAAAACAATAAAGCTATATAATCAATGAATAAATTTAAAATTAAAATTTATAGCTAAAGTAGACCCATAATTTTTTTTTTAAAAAATTGTATAACGAATTAAATTAAAGAAACATAAAAAAATAATTTTTTAAATTTTTTTACGAAAATGACTTGCTAAAGTAGGCACCTCGACAAAGATGTGGTTGCTTCACTCTTAGCTCCCTTTTATATTGTGATGACACAAACATTGTACAAATTCGTTGGAGCTTGAAAATTTGATTTCAGAAAGTTTTGGACCAAGGTGACACTTCAAGGGAGACCTCATGGTTCGTGCGAGGTGATCACACAACCCGTGTGGCCTCCAGTGAAGTGGCCCTTGGCCTCAAGTTGGGTGTTGGCCCTTGCAAGTGGTGATTTTGGCTAAGACACACCACACTTGGATCCTCACGGTCCGTGTGACACTTCACGGATCGTGTGGTGGCCTTGGCTTGAAATCTCAGAATTTTGGGACCAAGTTGGTCACATGGCCCCTCACACGGCTCGTGTGGTGTCACATGGCCCGTGAGGCCATCCGTATAGCTTTCGGAATGAAAATTTTTCTAAGTATAAAATTATCATCTCGTAACTTGTCGTGGAGAAATTTTTGTCCAAGGGAGGTGACACACGCAGTGTTACGGTCCGTGTGACACCACACGACCCGTGTGGCCCTCCCGTGAAGTCGATTTCGTCAAATTTTTCTAAGTATGAGATTTCTATTCTGGACCTTCGTCAAGCAAAATTTTTCTAAGTATGGGTTTACTGGCAAGTACACGGTCTATGTAGTGCCACATGGACCGTTTACTTGTCCTTGAAGTGGTGACGTGCAATTTTTTAACTCATTCTATTAATGGCATTTTCCTAAATATGATTTATTCTAATGATCTTTTGTAACTTCCTATGCTATCTAAACACTTCCTAAAAGCCTAAATCCTATTTCTAATATTCAAATTCATCCCTCCCATTTGAAAACTCTCTCAAGCCTCTCTTAAAGAACTTTTGTGGGTTGGGAACTTGAAAATTAAGGAAAACTCATTTCTTCTCCAAATTTCTCTTGAAACTCCTTCATTTGTCAAGGTATGTGATTTTTGATCCTTGGTTCCTTTCAAACAAGGAGACCCAAATTCCTTTCAAGCAATTTTCATGAATTTAGCTTACTTTAAAATGTGGATTTTTAATTTTATGATTCATTAAATTCAATTATTGTGTGGGTTATGTTTACTTACTGATTTTAAGTTGTTTTAAGTTATAAAATAATAGTTTACATTGAAATTATGAAATAATGAATGTGCATGTCCCTTTTTAAAGTTTGAACTAAGCATGGGTGATTTATAATATGGTTTAAATGTGGATTTAGTTATGAATTTAGTTTGATTTCATGTTATATTATTGATTTTATATTGAATCTCATTTACTCATGCTATTCTCACATCACTCATAGCATATGCATGCAAGAACATGGAATTTTTATGAAACTTATAAAGTGAGTTAAACCCAACTATACTTATGTATATGATTTTGATAAGATTATAGTTATGAGAAGAATGTGATCACATAAATATCTAAGATTATGGCTAAGGAAGCAAATATGGATATTTACACCACTATATTTAAGGGAGCATCGATTAAGGATTGAGTCGGAGTGGGCTATCCCCAAGGGTCCATACTCATCTCTCAAGAAGGAGCTCTAGAGGAGCTATCCTATACATGAAAAGTACTATATGAGAAATGTTTGGCTTTTAGTCTATTATCCATGATCATGAAGAACGTGTTTTGGCCATTATGCCTATGAATGCATGTAAACGATTTGAAGTCTTACTCCTCTTTTACAAACATGTATATATATGTATTCTAGTAGAATGATGACCTAGCACCGATGGATTGGATGTCGGCACAGACTACCCCCAAGGGTCCATACTCATTTTCTCGAACTATGTGCCTAACATAGGAATATGTTTATGCCCCAAGGGGGAAAAGCATGTTAAAGATCTACCTTTGGCAAGTAGGTCACTTCTTATCATTGTGGAGAAGACAACGGGGTTTCAAGACATAGCTAACTTGGTCTCATGTCGGCTACGGTCTCATCCTCAATATATATAAATTATTTTCACATTTATGTATCATGTATCTCATGACATATATATATATATATATATATATATATATTGTTCCTTGTTATGTAATTCTATATGTGCCCTTATCATCTAACATCAAAATGCAAGTTTAGAATTATATGCATTGCAAGCCCACATACTTAGTACATTCAAACATACTAACACATACTTTTGCCTACATGATCTCACCATATAGGAACCGAGGACTACAATCATCCACTCTGCGATGTCTAATTCAGATCTCAAGTTTTGCTTATTGTGGCGAGTCCTATCTTTCAATATATAACATACTCACACATAAAATGCAATCCAAAAATAGTCCCAAAGTAGATGGATACCAATAAGAGAAAAGCCTCTAGGGTAAAATCACCAACCTTCTACCTATGATGTTTTTTTTTCTTTACCTATTACTTACTTTGAAGGTGACAGGGTATGTCTTGGCCCCCAACCTATCTTATGTTTAAAGGTATTGTTGGATATCTTGTAAACTTCTTTACGATTATATACCAAGTGTTGTGATTGGGGATTTTGCTTATGGTTTTGTGCCACCTCTTAGATGTCGTTATTTGAATTGGTTATAAGCTTATGTTATGGTTATGTGTATGATGTGAAATATCCTAAGTCCCGAAATGTCCCCATAGTGTGAGTCATACTTACCCGTCGCTTAGTATTTGTGTGCTACGTGTTATGTGGATCCATGTTATTCTCTTTCTTTATAACGTCCCCACAGCGTGAGTCCTACTTTTCCGTCCCTTATATCTATGTGTTTACTTTTGTCTGCACTTCCGTACCAATGATATGTGAATGGATGCTATGAGGCTTATTTGGGGACTCTCGTGTTCCCATTCGCCATGCCACCCATTGACCCTAGGTCTAGGTTGTGACATATATAATACTCCTTCTATCTCATTTTATGTGACACCATTTGACTTGACATAATATTTAAGAAAAAAAGAAAAATTTTTGAAACTTGTGATCTAAAGAATCATTTTTAAGCCCCGTTTGGCCCCAAGTGTTCTTGGGAAAACTTGGGGGAGAAATTGGGGTGGGGTGTTTGGCCAAAAAACTTGGCAAATAATTTTTGAAAAACTCCCAAGTTTCCAATTGTAAAAAAGTAGTATTAGGGAACTTGGGAGATACTTGAAAAATTTTGAATATTTAAATATTATCCCAAAATTTTTTTATTTTATAAAAAAATATCTATCATTTATTAATTCAAATTAAATATTCATCTATCAATTTACTCCATTAAATTGAGAAAGAAAAAAAAAATAGTTTGAGTGAGAACGTTGAAAAAAAAGAATAATTTGTTTTTAATGCGATTAATCATTGATCTTACCCATATTGTTATTTTATTATTGTTGATTGTTATTAATTATGCTATAAAGTTATTTTTTAAATAGACATGTTCATTATAGAATGGTAAGACAAACTCATGGAGTTTTTAAAATAATATTTAGAATTTATGGGTATAAATTATATTATTTGAAATAGCCAAATATTCTTGAGAAAACTTGGGGAGAAACACATGGTGCAACTTCAACAAAACTTGCCAAGAATATTAGCCAAGAATAACTTACCAAGAACATTTGGAAACTTGGGGCAAACGCTTACTTAGATATTTGTGTGACTGAGAATCATTTTATTAAGGATAAAAGAGAAATTTTAAAGTTAAATTATTTTCAATTAGAGTATAATGACATTATTTTTGGAATGAACCAAAAAGTAAAGGATGTTAAATAAAATGAGACAATAAAAGTAAAAAAATCCATTCCTAACTTTATATTTGATTAAAAATAATGAAATTTTACCCAAACCATTTAACAAATTTGGCTAGAAAAAGAAAGCCATAATACATAAGTGTGTTCGTTATTTTGCTTTTCTAATATTTAAGTTTTTTAACTTTAGGTGCACAATAGACACTTAAATTTATACAAAATTGAATAAACAGCCATATTCATCCTACATGACATCCTACATGATAATTTTATATTTTATATGATATCCTTCGTGTATATGCCACATAGAATATATCTATCTATAAATTTAATTTATATAAATTTAAATATTGAATTATGCACATCTAACTAATTAATAAAATATCCTATTGAAAGCCATTTTTCAAAATATTTTTTGCAGTTTAACAAGCCTTAAAAGGGAAAAAAACTCACGCTTTAGTCATGTTAGTATCTAGGGAGTGAAACACTGTCAGAGTCAAATTCAGGAATAATTATGACTAAAATAGTTAAGTGTGCATTAAATAAATGATGCTAAAATTGGAATGGACGGTGATTATGCCTCTCTCTTTTTTTTTAATACTAGTATTTTTATTTTTATTATTATTATTATTATTATTATTATTATTTTGTAATTATTGGTAGTTAGCTCTTTAAGCAACAAGTATTTATCGAGGCAGCTGATACAAATTATACACACGTACAATATTTATGTTGTATGTCAGGCATCTTCACATGGGTTTAACTTCTTCACATTTTATTTATTGTGTTGTGCATTAGTGATTGTGAAATTATTAAAATTCAAATTCGAATATTATCATATTTTATATTTTGTATTGTATTTATCCATCATATTTATATTAATATTATTATATTTATGCATTATTATGTGTTTTTCGTTGTTAATCGTCCTTTATATTTCTTTCATCTTTTTTCATATATAGTTTATTCTGCTTATGGGTTTTTGAGATGAGGGTTCCTAGGAAACAATCTATCTACCTTGTGAGGTAATAGTAAAATCTATGTACATTCTACCTTCTCTACACCTCACTTGTGGAATTTCACCGAACATATTATTGTTGACACCCAATTTTTACCCTCCACGGTGTCAAATTAATTACTGAGTCTTTATTTTATCTTAACGATTTTTAAACAATTATTTTTTTAAAAAATAAATAAATAATTCGGGCGCGTGTACCACACGCGCCCCCAATTCCCCATTTCATCCCCCTTCTTCTCCTTCTTCTTCATTTTA
>JAOTQJ010090941.1:0-12034 GCA_025642045.1 Solanum sejunctum
GATTTTTTTTAATTCGTGGCCATTTCTACCAAATTCATTTCAATTTTAGTTGATTTTCTTGAAATTTATTTCGATTCTAGCCAATCCCTTCATAATTCCTTTTAATTTTGAACACAGTTGAGTCAATTTGTGACTTAATTTTAAATATCAAATTCAAGATCATTTTAATGCAATTCAGATATCCATTTTTCAAATTCAAATCTGACCCATCACTTCATTTTTAATCTTGTCCGTTGATTCATATTGGTCAATGATCCATATCAAAGACCCATTTTCTTTTCATTTTTATTTGCAAACATCCCCAAAAACCTTAGTCATTCCTATTTTTTCTCTCAAACTTTCCCCTTTGAGCCGTCGGACCCCTTCTCCTTTTCCACGCCACTGGCGAACTCCGCCGGATTCAAACCATCGACAACCCTGCCCTGCCCCTCGTCGGAGACCACAATACTAGCGCCACCCTCTCCCTCATATCACCACCAACCAAACCCCGCCATTTCAGTCCCAAACAATTACCAAAATACGCCTAACCCAGCCAGGAACAGCCACAAGTCGACCCTAAACTCCTCCAGCCAAAACACCTCCCTCACTGGTGAGCCCCTCTCTCCTCTCAAATCCGCCAAAGAGTGCCCCATCACCGGCAAGAAATAGCCACCCAAATTTCCCTTTTGCCTCTGTTTCTCTCTTCGTCTCTCCTTCTCTCCTTACATTTCTCGCACCTATAAGAATCAGCCGCCGCCTCTACCATTTTTGTTGGCAAAATCTCGTCAAGAGACCCTCCACAAGCGGATCCGACGACCCCTGCTCCCCCAATGTCGTCCTCCTTCACTGTCTTCTCCCTTCTCCTCCGTTCTCCCCTCATCTTTGCCAACCTAAACCAAACCCACGATAAAAACCTCATGAAAATCCGACCAATCCCCAAATGACCCCTGAACCTGCCGATAGACACCATCAAACTCCATGCAACCTCGAAACCAGCAAAAATCCAACCCAGAAAACCCTTGTTTCCCTTCATATTTTTGTGAATTCCGCTCAGCGAACTTTGGTAGAAACGATGAAAATCATGGTGAAAAATGGTTTCATTCTCTTATCAAAATTGATTCCATTCGCGGTACTATCTTTCTAATCCTTAGTTTACTTTGTCTTATTTATGTATTTATTTATGTTTATTGGTATGCTGCTGCGTGAATAGAAGTGTAAGTCATTAATTTGTTCTTAAAAGTTGTGCATAGATTCATTGGAGTGATACTTTTGGTGTTTTATCTACGGCCTCAATCTATCCGTATCTTACTGATTCCCCTAAAATGTGATATGAGCATGATTTATTGCTTGAGATGTTGATTTGATATGATTTAGTGATCTGGTTGTGATAATTGATTGCAATAAGCTTGATTTTTGGGGTAAATTTTGTCTAGTTTGCAATAAAATAGGTTTTCTTTGCTTTAAATGTGATAATTTACATTTTCTTATTATAGCTAATATGGTAAGACATGGCTGTAATTTGGGTTTGTGAACTGATAATTGCTAGGTGTTTAAGTTTATTATTTTTCTAGCTTTTATGCAAATATTTGACTTAAAGTAACTTTAGCATACTAAATTAATTTTTACTGCTTTAGTTAAATTGATGGACTATTCGTACTGTTATTATGATAAAAAAAATTATTTTGTGTGATTATTTTCCTCATCTGAATAATTAAAAAAAAATTTAAGTCGTGTGTGCATAAAAATGTAGGTTAGTTTGAAACATAAGTAATTCTTTAGTCATATATGTTTTCTTTTAGTATACTAAAAAAATTGTAGAAATCATGCCTATAGAATTTAAGATTTTTTCATATTTTAGATATCATACCTCTAGGTTTTGTTTATTTGTTGATCTAGAAACCATGCATATGGGTGTGTAAAATTATCTTTCACAAGTCTTAATATGCTTTCTTTTTTGGTGTCATCTAGAAATCATGTTTAGGATTTATGTCATATTTTTCTACATAGAAATCATGCTTATAGAAATTTTTACTTGTTAGAAAATCATGCATATAGAAAATTTTCATGACATGTTTGAAAATCACGCCTATAGAATTTTTTATTTTTTTTTGACAACCATGCCTATAAGAATTTTTATAGAAAACATATTTAGGTTCAAATTATTCGAAAACAAGGCTATAGGGGTTTGTCATTTTATTCATGCTATGTGGTTTAGAAATCATGTTTAGGTTTAAATATTTTTTTCATTATTAGAAAACATGCCTATAGGATTTGTCATTCTATTCATGTTATGTGGTTTAGAAATCATGTTAAGGTTTAAATATTTTTTATTAATCGAAACATGTCTATAGGATTTGTTATTCTATTCTATGACTTAGAAGTCAAGCTTAAGATTAAATATTTTCAATAATAAGCATGCTCATAGGAAATTAAATAATAAATGACATTTCTAGTCTAGTCTTTGAAAATCACGCTGATAGAAAAATTTTCGTGATACATACACTTAGAATGTCACATTTCACTGTTTGTGTGTTTTCAAGTATGTTAGGTAGTAATTTATTTTAGAGGCTGTATGAGACTCTTATGTGGTAAATGGTGTCGCTAAGTGTTTTGTTTAACGTGAAGTCCTTTAGGTAGCCCTAAATTCCTCTTTATTCTAGAACCACCAAAAATAGAAGTCTAAGGCCTCTTGGATGTTGGAAGGGACTCTAGGCACTTAAGGGAATGATTAGAATTTTTAATTTTTTAGTGTGCTTTTAAGTTAAATAAATAAATTAACTTAGGAGGGGGTAGGGGTATGTAGGACCCTTGGAAAGGATGATCAAAAACTTGATCTTTAATAGGCAAACCTTGATTTTGTCCTTTAGGCTTAAATAAGTCAAATAAGTCATGTGAGCTAAACAACACTTGAAAATCAAGTAAACTGATCCGAGTGGAAATCAAAGCGTTTAATTTAATTTTTTATTTCTTTCTTCTACTGCTTGGGGGTTGTTAGATTTATTTTCTGTCTTTACTTGTTTACTTCTCTATTTGTTTAATTTTTATTTTAAAATTAATTAAGATAATTTTAAAATTAAAAGACCTTTATTTGTAACCTCCCAACTAAATGAGAGATATAATCGGGACCCGTATTTGCGGACCTCGAGGGGTGTCTAACACCTTCCTCTCAAGGCAACCTGAACCCTTACCCATTCTCTAGTGACTTGACCCTTAGCCTTAGCAATTAGGTTAGAATGGTGTCCTAATGCATCTTAACTCATTAGGTGGCGACTCTCCTCATTTTCAAAATCCCAAAAGAGTCTTTCGCGATAACGTCATCCAGGTTCCTGTCTTTTTACGAAAAAAAATGGGGCGCAACAGAATGGCGACTCTGTTGGAGAATTCTAGGTTCTAACCATAATGTGTTTCTTTTTATGTGGGTTTATTTGCATAATTATTTATTTTTCTTAATTATTTACTTTTCTTAATAGTTTATGTGCTTTCCTTTAATTATTTATTTTTCTTAATCATTTACTTGCCTTATTTGTTTATCTTTCCTTACTAACTTATTACCTTTTCTTTTTCCTTCCCCTATCCCTCTAACTCTCCTTCCTTTATTCCTCCTAACTCTTTTTCCCTTATTCCCTCTAATTCCCCTTCCTTTATTCCCTCTAACATTCCGCTAATCCTCTCCCTTTATTTGTTATTTTAATTATTTGTTTAAATACTATTTTACTTGCTATTTGTTATCGCTTTGATAAACTGGCATTTCGCTCATACATTTCTCCAATTGGGAGCTTCTTCTTTTTCTTTTATAGTGATGTAGTGCCTTTACACTTCTCCCGCCTTCTCTTAAAACCAAATTTTAGAGAGTAAATGCTTGTGTGGTGAATGATGGATAGTCTTAGTACCGTTGGACCATATGCTTCTCACATAGGAAGAGCAGTCTAGCCCACTCTTTAGAAACCCAGGATAGAGCTATCCATCCCAAAGTATAGGCCATGCATGCATAAGCTCTAGGTAGTTTGACCTTTCGAGGGTCAAACTACATAATAGTAGCCACTTGTTTAAGTCTAGAAGGTCCAACCACCCTCCAAGACGAAATATGCATATTATGCGTCTATGAAGTCATGATAGTTTAATCCAAGCCTAAAGATTGTTAAAATTGAGTTTAGAACTTTTCTTTTCTTTGATTGTGTGCAGAAAACTTAATGGCATCCCCATACTTTGCAAATACTTAGATGGTAGTAGGCGTAGATCACAGGCTTTAGAGATGGTGGAAAAACATTAAGAAGGATCGTGCTATTGATGTTGCTCGACTTTTAGGGGGGGTGACATATCTGATATACATTACCCCGGATCACTATTTAATCAAAGCGCTGCTGAAATTTTTAGACCCTGCTAGGACTGTCTTAAAATTTCATGACTTTGAATTAATACCCACAATTAAGGAGATTGGTGGGTTCACTAACTTGCCTTACTAGGGTAGGAGAATGATCATCCCTCATAGACAAACTCCAAAGAAGTTCATGAAGAATTTGGGTTTAGCGTATAAACCTAAGCTGGCTAGCTTGAATTTTGAGTGGATTTCATTGAATTATTTGTATGCTCGCTTTGGTCATCTAGATAGCTATGAACAGTTCATGAGTGAGTGTTTATGTTTAGCGGCAAAGTGGGAGGTACACCACGTGAATTCCTTTGCGATTGCATTGCTGGGTGTTCTAGTCTTTCCTAGAGAAGACAGAAATATAGATACTCGCCTAATCTACATCATGTGCAACTTGTCCAAAGGAAGAGATGTTGGAGGAAACACCATTATGACTATGATATTAGCAGAAATGACAAGGGTCTTATCCAAATATGTTAAGGGTAAGAGGTTCTTTAAGAGGTGCAATTTCTTATTACAATTATGGGCAGTCGAGCAATTCTATAAAAGGGTAAAAAATGATAGAAATTCTTGATGGCGTGGGAAATAACATTTACACCCACCCAACAAGAATGCATAGATTTATCATGCAAGTAGGTGCCGAGGAGTGGTTTGATTTCATAAAAGGTTTGTTTTACAAGCATCATAAGTGATAGTAAAAGGAGACAAGTTTTACTACACTGAACTCATCGGCCTGAATGGGGTCCAACCTTATGCCCCTTTGTGAGCACTTAGATAATTTGGCCTAATTTAAGTCATTCCTTTGCGATTTAACATGAATTTGGCTGAGTATGAGTTTGGAGAGGAGATTCCACATGTGCACAATATATGTAAGAGCTGGGAAAGAGTATTGACCATTGTCATTCAAGAAGATCACCCTTATTGCACTCCCGAATATTACGTGTGGATTCTAGAAGATGCTGAGAGAGTAGACCTAGATCAAGGAGGGTGATCAGGGTACGAGGATTTGAGGGAGAAGGTTTGAGCCCAAAACTTACTGAACAGGGATTACAATATCACTCCAAAGATGAGGGAGCAGGTTGTCCCAACATATGGAGGCCCTCACATCAGAAGATTTTCTTTTTCATGTTCTAGTTATTTTTTCCTTTGTTATCCTTTCCTCCCTTAGATTTTATTTTTCAAAGTTTATTTCTTATGATATAATGGTTTGACTTTTCAATAAAACAATTGGTTTATTTTATCTTACCTCTAACTCTAAACTTCAATCAACAATTTAAGGCTTGGATTAACTATCATGAACTACTTGCTTGTTGCATTAGGCCTACCTCTGGCTCAACGAGGTCCCTTTCATCTTAGGGCGATTCTTTTGTAAAATATGTGTTTATTGTTGTTATTATCCTAACCTCTAACAAGATATTGTTGATTTTATTTTTACCCTTTCCTAAGATTGATCTATTCTCCATTCTGGCCTATTACACTAGATCAAAAGAGGATGGCAGATGACAATACCAACAACAAAAACTCTGATAGAGGGGCTCACTTTACTGATTTCGTGTTGAGATTGGAGCGAAAGACTTTAGAACTCGAAAGGAAATGGCAAGCATAAGAAATTTAGCTAAGCTATCCATTTCGCTCGGCACTCTTTTCAGGGATAACATGTAAGAACATGTCACTACTACCCAAGCCACACACCCACTCATCCCACCCACTTCGCAAAATAAACCAAATTCCACTAACTTGCCACCTACAAATGCTCAACTTCCCATCCATCACTTACAAACTCTATACTATGCAGGCCCTTCTAAGCCAACATTATACCCACAAAATACTAGCCATATCCCAATCATACCTCCCAAGCCCACCATCAACACCTTATATGCTCATGCTCCTGGAAACCACAACCAAAATCCCATATATTTCAAAATTGCTCCATATGTCCATGACTACCACAAATTAGTATCCACCCAAAAGGATATACTGATCAAGTCCATGGTCGTGATATTGGATAGCTTCACTAATCGCTTGCAGCAGAAAGAAACCAATAAAAGGATAGTAGGGTTGAACTACAAAAACTTATGTATACATCCTGACGTGGAGTTGCCCGATGGGTACAAACCCCCCAAGTTCGAGTTATTCAATGGTATTAAAGATCCTAAAGCCTACTTGCGCATGTATTGTTGATAAACTTGTTAGCGTTGGAAGAGATGAAAGGATTAGGATGAAGCTGTTTATGAGGAGTCTCACGGGAGAAGGCCTAACATGGTATATTGACCAAGATGCCCGCAAATGGTCAAGTTGGGTAGATACGGCTTTTGACTTCATGGATCGATTTGGGTTCAACACAGAGGATGCGCTCTATTGGTTCTACATCAAGAATCTGAAAAAGAAGTCGGGTGAGAAATTCAGAGATTACACTATTAGATGGACGTCTGAGACTTCTAGGGTCAGGCCTCATATGGATGAGTCTCAAATAAAAGTTTATTTCATTTGTACATAGGAACCCTAGTAGTATGACAAGACGATGCTCATTGTAGAAAACGTTTTGCAGACATCATGATACTAGGAGAGAGAATCGAGAAAGGTAACAAAAATGGTACCATCATCGATTTGGAGTCTTTACAAACCACCAACAAAGTGATACAATCTGGAAACTTGCCAGAAAATCATAAGAAGGAAGTGGGTGTATCATAATGGCGCACAAAAGTCCCATTAAATCACAAATTCCAACCACACCTCTCCCTCACTATCCAACACCAGCTGACACTATGTCTTACCCTCCTTACCCAACATATACTCCCTACCAAGCTCCCTCTCCAAAATACCAATAACCCACATATCCAATCTACAACACCCACCCAACCTATTATCAACCCGTTCCACCACCACCACTATCTCATTAACAACTAAATTATAGAAATCATCCCAACTTTCACAAAAGGCCTACCAGAAACTACACTCCCCTAGTCGAACCTATTGCCCAACTCTATGAAAGACTCAAAGAAGCCAATTATATCACACCAATTCCTGCATTACCTAAGTCAAATGGTACGACCCCAACAAGGTGTCCAACTATCATTCAGGAATGGAAGAACATACCACGAAGGTTTTGTCGATCCCTTTGAGGCAAGATCCAAAAACTCATAGACACCATGACCATCTAGCTAAAAGAACCCGCGCCTAACATGCCCAATAACCCACTTCCTAATCATCAGCTGCATATGTTGAAAGTAGGAGAATCAGTGAATCCGGAAGAATCCATATGGTTGGTAGAGCAAGATGAGTTAGTTGCTGTGATTGCTCCTTTTGTGGTAGAGGGGCGCCTACCATTTGTGGTAGAAGTTGACACACCCAAATCTCTTTTTATAGACACAAGAGCTCTTCAAGCAATCTTTGACACTCACACCGTTTCTTGGAGCTATGAAAAGAAAAGACGAAAGTAGAAGAAGCTGATTTTGCTCAAGGGGAACTCGCTCCGGAAGAACATATACTCCAGAACACAAGACTCAAGGAAGCTCAAGCAAGACCAAGCCTCTTTTCATAGAAGTAGAGGAGAGTGGTGCATGGAAAAAAGCTAAAGAATACTCTATTATTGAGCATTTGAGTAAGGTACCTACTCAAATTTCCATCTTGTCCCTCTTATAGACTTTGGAACTTCGCTAGAAGGCCTTGATGAAAGTGTTGAACGAGGCCTATATTCCATCCAACATTTCTGATGGAGAAATGGCTCATATGGTTGGGCAAGTGTTCAAGGAATACAAGATATCATTCCATGAGGACAAGCTCCCACCTAAAGGGATCACCTATAACCAAGCTCTTTACATCACCACCAAGTACCAAAATAGAGTCATTACTAAGGCTTTGATTAACCCAGGTTCTGGACTGAATATTTGCCCACTTGGCACTATAAAAAGGTTAGATGTGGACCTAGCATGAATTAAAACCTATAAGATGAATATGAAGGCCTTTGATGGCTCTCAAAGGGAAATTATAGGGGATATTACCCTGGACATGACTATTGGTCCAGCAACCTTCCCTATCGCGTTCCAAGTGATGGACAGTCCTGCTTCCTACAATCTATTGCTTGGATGACTATGGATTCACATGGATGGAGTAGTACCATCTACCCTCTATCAATGCCTAAAATTTAAGTGGGAGAACGAAGAGATAGTAGTGCACGAGGAGAAGGGGCATCACGTCTATACTGTTGAAGGGCAAGACCATATGAATGGAGAAATGTTCCACACTATTGAGATGGTAGGAGATGTTGAGCCAAAGCCATGGTATAGCCAGATGATTTTGAGCATGGTGCTATTGTTGGGTTACGAGCCAGGCAAGGGGCTAGGGGCGAGACTTCAAGGTATACCCGAGCTAATCTCCCAACATTTGAAAAATAATATCATTAATTTGGGTTATGAAGGAAAAGTACTTATGAGGATGGGGGAATGGGACTTCGACTTGCAACACCCTCTGCCATCATTATGTCAAACTTTTCAATCTGTTAGTTTCCCAGAGAGCAGTCTAGATAAAGAAAAGACCTACTAAAGAGTGTGAGGAAGCTATTCATAATAGAGGACTTTTCTTCTGAGGCCAGCAAAGATTTGGTAGAAGAAGAAGATATGAAAGAAGAAGAGACAAGGGTAATGGATGTGATGAGTATGATGCTGAATTCAGGGTATGAGCCAGGAAAGGCTTTAAGAGCTAGACTGCAAAGAATCACTAAGCCTATAAAGCCTTTATGTCATTCAATCACTTTCAGTCAGGGATATGCTTATACTGTAGAAGAATATCTAGACTGGGAACCACTTCCAGCTTGGAGCTATTATCCTCTACCAAGTCCCTTACCACCATTGCACCAGGTTTTTCAATTTGTTGGGTTCATGAATGATGATTCCAAAGATTTGTTGAATGGGTAGCAAAGTTTATCCCTATCAAAGGTCGAAGAAGGTAGCTATAATGTCATAATGAACGAGGAGGAGGAGGAGGAGAAAGCCCCAACGCAGAGAATGGCCATGGAGACAATCATCAATAGCTAGACCACCCCATCCATACCACGTCGGGAACTTGGAAGTGATGAAAAATCATCACTTTCCTTTTATGCTTTTCAAAATAAAGACTTTGTCATTGCCCTTTATGTTTTCAAAAAAACTAAAGACCTCCTTATTTTGCTTTAGTATTTTACATGTAATATACTCAAAGTTTAGCAATGCCTCTCGACATAATAAAGTCTATATTTTATTTATTGTTGATATCATTCTATTTTACTATGTTGTTTCTTTCAAAACATTACTTATGATAAGGTTGAATCTGAGACTGTGGCACATAATGAGAGTGAACAACATAATATGATTGAAACAAAGGTGATGGATGAAAAAGAGGAATACAAAGAAGTTGCTAAAAAGATTGAGGAATTTGAGGGAAAGCCTAAAGCAAATCTCGAAGAAACAGAAGTGGTATTTCAGGGTGATTCTAAAATGGCTCTAGAGATATGAATCAACATTCACATGTCCGAGAAATAGAAAAGAGACTACATCCAATTCCTAAAAAAGAACAAAGATGTCTTTTCTTAGTCCTATGAAGATATGACAGGGTTGAACACTTCAATAATAGCTTATCGATTGACTACCGACCTATCCTGTCTGTCGTTGAAGTAGAAGCTTGGAAAATACAAGCCTGATCTAAGTTTGAAAATCAAATAACAAGTATCGAACCAATTGGAAGCTGAAATTCTTTAAGTAACCAAGTATCCGACCTGGCTCACCAAAGTTGTTCCTATACCCAAGAAAGATGGTAAAGTTATATTTTGCTTGGATTATCGAGACATTAATAAGGCTAGTCCCAAAGATGATTTTCCACTCCCAAACATACGCATTCTTATAGACAACCACGCTAAGCATGAAATACAGTCATTTATGGATTGCTTTGTGGGCTACCATAAGATAAAGATGCATGAGGATGATACTGAGAAAATGGCCTTCAATACACCTTGGGGTGTTTATAATTACAAAGTAATGTCATTCAAATTGAAGAAAGTTGGGGCTACTTACATTAGACCAATGACCACCTTATTCCATGACATGATCCATAAAGACATTGAGGTCTACGTGGATGATGTCATCATCAAATCAAAGAATGGATTAGACCATTTAGTTGATCTTTAGAAATTCTTTGACAGGCTACGAAGATACAACTTGAAGTTGAATCCAGCAAAGTATGGTTTTGGCGTTCCTGCTGGGAAGCTGTTGGGTTTTATTGTCAGTCGTCGAGGTATAAAACTTGATCCAACAAAAATCAAGGCCATTTATGATCTCCCTCCTCTGAAAATCAAGAAAGAAGTGATGAGTTTCTTGGGCAGACTCAACTAAATCAATCGTTTTGTCGCCCAGTCCACCGTCATCTATGAGCTAATCCTCAAGTTGCTGAAAAATGATGTTGCTATTAAATGGAACTCAGAATGTCAAGAGGCATTTGACAAGATCGAAGACTATTTGTGTCACGACCTAACCCAGATGCCGTGCTTAGTGCCGGTTGGGTACCCAGACAAATACTAAATCGGATTTCCATTCACAATAACTAAGAAATTTCACAAAATTTTGGCAGAGTTTCCTCTATTTTACTGACTAGCCTCACCTGCAAACAGCGAACCCAACAATAACAAACATCACTGTATATATACATATGCGGGCCTATAAGGTCACCGCTGCGGTAGAACCACCCAAAAAATGTATCATACAAACAAACACATACCAACATAGTTCCCACACCCACATGTATCCACAGATCTCTAGAAACACAAATTGGATCATAAGACGGGACAGAGCCCCATCATACCCTCGGATATATACAAATGCAAAGTACAGAACATAGAAAACATGTATATACCAACAGACTACTCCTAAGGCAAGGGAGCACTTCAACGGTAGGCGAGGATCCTAAGAAGATGGCCCTCTAACCTGTTCGTCTATACCTGCGGGCATGAACGCAGCCCCTGAAAGGAGGGGGTCAGTACGAAATGCGTACCAAGTATGTAAAGAGGAAAGTTCGAGATGTAAGTGAGTAATAATCCAAAAAAAAATATAGAAGTCAAACATGTATGTAAATATCAAAATATTTATTTATTCAAACATCAAAATAATGCACATCGGACGGGAGCGATGGCGACCTCCAAACTCGCGCCATACCACAACATAACACTGGAAGTTTTACATCTCCGAAATCTTCAACACAAATCCCAACTGTAACATAGGTGAGCTGAGGCGAACAACGGCCAAGTACTCATGTCATAGGATAGGTGAACCAGGGCGATGACGCCAAGCGTTCACATATCATAATGCATAAAGGTCATCATGCTAGTTTATTGAGCCGAGGTGACGGTGCCACGCACTCCCGTGAGCTGGGGCGAACTCGGCCCACCACTCACACGTCATGATGCCATCCCAAGTCCAGCTCCTTATGTTTCCAAGCTAAGCAAAGTCGGCCCATGGGCAAACCGACCCACCGTATCCAACCTACTTTAGAATATATATATACATACATACATATAGTTACACATATGCACGATATCAATCGGCCAGGAAATCGGTGAATGAGGACAAAAGGGTACGAACAGAGTCGCGAGAATCATATGCATAAAAACTAGTTTCAAACACTTAGCAATATGCAAAATGTTTACTTTTGAAATCAAGTAGTTAT
>JAOTQJ010090972.1:0-12033 GCA_025642045.1 Solanum sejunctum
TAATATAATATAATATAATATAATATAATATAATATAATATAATATAATATAATATAATATAATATAATATAATATATAATATATGTTATATATGATATATGATATGATATGAATGTTGATATGCTATGATGCTATGATGATGATATTATATGATATGATGATGATAATTAATGCCATAGATCCTATAATTGATGTTATAAAGTTCTGTTAAAGTAAGTTAATCTTTTGCACATATAATCCTTGATATTTTTCTCCAACGGTGGCATATGGCTAGCTTGCATGCTCCTCCATTAATCCACCATTTACCTGCCATCTTTGATCAAGACATGCATGGAGTCGCACTCTCACTAAAGGCTTGATACAGAGATGGAAAAAATTACCTATTGTTTTTTTTTGTCACTGTTGGGGTTCAAATTATGGTCTGGCCACATATTCTGGTGATAGAATTATGGCTTGACTGGAGCATGAAATTGCACTCACACATTTTCTTATGGTGTGTGTGTTTTAAAGCCTGCATGTTTGATTTAAAATATTTAGGGTTAGTTCTCTAGTGTAGAAATGTGAGCATGGAAATATATTTTTTTTCTTGGTTCTGCATTTTCTTGTTTTTGGGATTCAGCCAGGTGTATTGGAAAAGGAGAAATAGATACAGTTCGATTGAAATGAAATTCATCATTTCCTTAATCCATGAACCGGAGAAGAGTTTGCTTTATTGTGTTTTTTCGCTGTAAACGCAGTTGTCATTAGTGATTGTAATGCAGTCGTAATGCTTTCAGTAAGATTGCTCCCAAACAGAAACTACTCCATTGAAGTAACACTGTTAATTCTATGATCAACATCATCTGAAATTATATGATTTGATTCCGTGGAGCAGCACAAAAAAGACAAGAAAATGAAGCAAACAAATCCTCATAATTTGGTAAATGGCATCACAGGAATGCAGCAGCAGTAAATATTTCAATGTAATGGTTCTTTTTTCTGCTAATAAGTTAACTATGATAAATTCCATGAGCACTAAATCCTTTGGGATGTACCCATCCTAGCAAGAGCTAACCTGAATAGTAGGGTGGTATGGATATTGGCGATTATATAGCTAACACCAACTAATTTGGAATGGATGTGTAGTAGATATATAAATACATTTGCTATACATTTGAGCAGTTGTGATCAGCGGAGGTATTTCTTTGCAGAGTGTGGTTAGTGAGCAGAAGGTCAATGCTCTAGAAGCTAGTTTCATACAAGCACCTTCAGGGGATAATGTGGACTGGCGTCTATCTGCAAGAATCTCTTCTTGTGATGTCACGGTATTGGGTTTTGCTTTTGTTTCCTGGCTGTTTGTTCAGATGCATGTGAAAGTTTCTGTTGATTTGTATTGTCTTTGTCGAAAAACTTTGTTAAGTTAAAAGATCTTGAAATGTTGGCATATAGGTAACTTAGTTCCATGTAATTTAGCATTTGCTATTCACTCCTATATATTTGAACTTGTGAGATTTCATTCTCAGAATTTAATTAACTGATATGTTTTTTGAATTTAAGGTTCCTTCTTATATATTGACGCGTCACCCTAGAATTGCGGGTTACTGCTGATAGTAAAGGGTATATGATTTTAAATGGAATTTCTTTTTTTCGTATAACTGACACGTGATCAAGACTTCATTTATTGGACGTGAATTAAAAGAGCATGAATCTTGTAGGATCCCTGCTTGGGTTGTTTTACTGTAACGCACTATATCATTGTGATGCTTGAACATTTTCCTCTTATTGTATTCCTTGTGTATAGACAAAAGAGAATGCATAAGGATATAGATGCCCCTCCTTGCTTTTATTAGTGTGTTCTTATTTGTTTGTCTTGGTATTGGAGGCAGCAGGGACTTATGATTGTTTGACTCCCCAGTTGAGAACTTTCTTAGCCACTATATTGCTTCATGTTTTGTTGGTCATGGTCTACTATTGACTGTATCGGCCTCCCGCCTCCCTCAATGTGCTTTACTCCATCTTATTGTTTTAATAAACTTAGTTTGTCAATATATTATTAAAATTCCTCTATTCGAGATGCACCACACTATTCGCCTAATCTGAAATTGTACTAGATGATTAACGACGTTTGCTACCCCTACAACAACATACCCTGTGTAATCCGACAAAGTAGGATCTGTGTAGAGTAGAGATGGTGGGCTGTACACATACCTTACCCCTACCTTAGGAGGTAGAGAGGTGGTTTCGGATAGACCACAAATCCCATACTCGGGAAACTCCAGCTAGTTTGTATATCGTTTTCTTTTTCTCAAGTTTCTGCCCTACGATAGCTTAGCATTCTGTTGATCATGCAAAGAAGCTGATGTGCTTGGTATTTTTGGTGCTTGGTATTTTTGGAATCCACACTGAGGTAAGAGAAGTCTGTCTTAGTAATACTGGATGGATGATCATTCAGATCAATCTTTGTCCTTCCCATTTTGAATCATAATTTCTAGTTGTTCATAATCATGATATTTTATTTGTTGAGGAACCCTAGTAAGTTGTGACATTCTTCCATCTCAAACCTTTAAATTTCTTCTGAGTTTTGTGGTTCCACAGAACTCTTCCTTCTTGCTACCTGCATGTGTGGACCATTGGTTTCTTCTTTTAGCAAGAAATACCAAGTATGACAGGGAATACATTGCATAAGGAGATATCTCCGCAGAACCTGTCTCCAAAAGCTGACTTTAGTGTTATCCCCCTCTTTAAACTATACAAGTCTGTAACAATTACCTCACGTCTTCATGATGCTTTTCCACAAAAGGCTTCTCCATATGGTCGGGGTATCTGGTTTCCTCCAGCTTCTTTTTTGTACCTCAATCATGTCAATGATGATATTCTCCATTAAGACTAGTTAGTCCTCCAAGCAAACTTTCCAAAGCCATTGGTCCGCTAAGGCACTATTGCAAACCTTTGTACTATGAACCGCAGCCCTTTTTTGAGCGACTTTACTACATTCTGGCTTATGAGATGGTATTTATTTGCCTTCTCTTTCACCCAACAGAAGTCCTCCAATTTTTCCACCACATTAGCTGGTATAGTCATAAATAGCATAATGAGTTGGTAAAGAGGCTAGACAATTTACTCTTAATCATATTTCATTTCCCCCTTACTACCAGTACCTTTGGTCATTTTGTTAGATGTTTCTTTACTCTTTGTTGGTTTCTGTACTGCAGAATCTTTGAGGATTGCACCAAGCTGCAAGTAATTTTGAGTTGTGGGAAGCAATCCTCATTATACCTAGCGACACCATTAATCTGTTCTATGTTCTCCGCTTTCTCCGTTTTATGATCTCATGCTTCACAAACATACCTTCTGTGAAGAAATGCATCTTGGGCTTAACTCAACCCCTAAAGCTAGCTCATCGGGTGAGTATTGTCCAAATCTATATTAGGAGACAATGTCCCATCCCTATCCAATGTGGGATACTCAACAACCCCCCTCCTGGTCATGGATGGACATTTGGTGCGTGGATCATTTTATAACGGTGTCCAAACATTAATAAACCATGAATTGGGATGAGCCTTTCTTTGATACCATGTAAAAAATGGTGCTTGGATCTTAAAACTAGCTCATAGTATGAGGATTGTCCAAGTCCATAGAAGGAAGACCAAATATCTCCTCCCTAGCTGTTGTGGGACACTCAACACCTTCATTTACTGTAATATTTTGTATCTCAATAACTGAATTTGAATCACCTCTGCATTACATTTGACTAGTTTTTAATCATATATGGAACCTCTTTTGGAATTTGTATTATTTGTCTGAACTGTTAACCTAGTCAAGCATGGCTCTTAAGTCATTTTGCAAATGATGAAGTAATCTTAACATAGTAAAACATCAGAGTACTGTGATAATTATGATATAAGATCTCTCATAAATTAACTGGGATCTTGCCTATTTTTAGTATGTTATTGGTATACCCATGGGTGCTTTTTCTTTTGAATTTACTTCTGTTTATCGTTCATAATTAATTGAGAAGGGAAAGAAAGGAACTTTAGCTTTACAATAGTATTTGTATGCACAGTGGAGCAGATAGCGTGGACAAACAGTAAATGATGTATCTCTGTCAGATTGTGACGTACGTGTCCCAAGTATAACATGCATAGAAATAATAATTATTGTTGGATTTCATGTTGAATATACAATTTTGCATATGCATTGTATTGATTTGCTTGTCAAGGTAATTATTGTCTATTTTAATTTGTATTTTTGGGCATTGCATTGGAAGGGAGATCCTTGGAGCAACTTGTCTCTGTGTGACCTATAAGTCACGGGATTGAACCGTGGAAGCAACCACTAATGCTTGCATTAGGATAGGTTGTCTACATCATACACGGATGCAGCTCTTCCCCACTAAAGCGGGATGCTTTGTGAACCACCCTGTTTGCATGTGAATAACAAACAACTCTATATCACTCATCTTTCAAAAATACTTGACAGGTATTCAGGGAAACTTATGATCGGTTGCTAGAATTTATGAAAAGGAGCAATGCTGTTAGCCCTACTGTAGCATTAGAAACTGCAACTGTGTTACAGGTGATCTTTTCTGAATATCCATTATGTTATGTTCCACTTCTGTGTAAATGCAGCATTTTGTGAATGAAGCTAATCTTTTGTATTTAATGGCTAACACAGAAAAATATTGAAAAGATGACTCGCAGAGCTCAGGAGCAATTTCAGATGGTACTCAAGAAGCAAAGCAGGTTGCTTAATTTGCTCTATGATTTTTCCATATTTTACTTGTTCAAACGTAAAAGGTGTAGTGCGCAATGCACAAGGGCTATATATTACTCCTTCTATCCCATTTTATGTGGCACCCTTTCCTTTTTAGTCCTCCAAAAAGAACACCACTTTATTATAATTAAAAATAATTTAGCTTTAAAATTTTCATTTTACCCTTAACAATAACAACAACATACTCTTAATGAAATGAATTTCAGCCACACAAATATCTAAAGATTGTTTTAGACCACATGTTTCAAAGTCTTCCTTTTCTTCCTAAAAGGGAGTATTCCCTTTTGCATTTTAATATACTAATGTGATAGGGGTAAAAGCATATATTAGAACATATATGTTTCCTGGCAAAAGTAATTGGCAGCATAAGCCTTCCAATGATTTCTGTGGTCTGAATAATTATGTGTCTTGGAACAAACCTTGTGTATTCTAGAAGTTTTGAGTTACTTTATTTATTGCTCTTTAATTTTTTGTTTCTTTTTTCCCTTAAAGTAATGGGGAAGTTTAGAACAAAAAATCAGCATATCCAGTGAAAATCCTACAAGTGGGGTCTGGTGAGGGAAAAATGTAGGCATACCTCACCACTACCTCTTGGAAATAGAAAAATCCCACAAGTGGGGTCTGGTGAGGGAAAAATGTAGGCAGACCTCACCACTACCTCTTAGAGATAGAGAGGTGGTTTCTGAAAGACCCTCATCTCAAAAAAAAAAATCAGCCTCAAAAGCAGAGGAAAGTTTGGAACAACTAACAATATTTTATGTGAATGAATTTTTGATCTTAAGGCTTTAACATATCCAGTAGATGAAACCATGAATTTAATTGTTCTGCTGTTATACAACATTGGACAAATCTACTGTTCATTTTGTAACACACATAAAGGAGAAGATGAAATGCCTCAGATTGTTTAAGCATGTCTTACTAGACCTTCGCGTGCTTTGTTCCATAGGTGTGACAAAATGATGATTGAAGGCGGTGATAATTGCTGGGAAGATCTAAAATCACATGGTGAAAAGTTGTCTTTGATGACTTAAATATTTTGATATTAATGTGAAGCTTATAGTCTAGAATGGGACAAAACGGAAATGCAAAGGATTGCAATATCAAATAGGCACTGTCGTTATTGTTGCCACTCTTCCCATTAGGCAATTGGTTATTAGGAACATTTTTAGTTTTAAGAGTTCTATATCTGCATAGGGATAATTGGAATTTAGAGAATCTCTAATTTGGTTTAGAAGGCAAATTATTTTGGGATCATTATGTTCACATACTAGTTGTGAAGTTTACAGTCCGGTGGTTGTATAATTTATATTGGGTGAATAATGATGCGGGATTGTTACGAAACGAATAGTACTGTAGGGATTGTTATTTTTTGAATATTGACACAAGGAATATCATTCTAGTGTTACTTTAATTGGAACACACAACGACAACATACCTAGTATAGTTCTACGCGTGGCTACTTAACTTTTGAGAGGTGTCCCTTAGTACGAAACTAACATTCTAAAATCTAAGAGGTTTGTGATGCAGTTGTGGATCTTTGACATCCAAGCAAGTCGTTGCTGAGAATTTGGTTATTTGGATTAACCTAACATGGGACTGATTCACAAAACTATTATCACAGCCATGTATAATTCGGTTATTAGCTGAGGTGTACTTCATGAGAAGTGATCAATCAACAAAAGCCTACCTTGGATCAACATTTTCATCCTTTTCCCCCCATTTCTGGGGAGACACTCCATTGACGGGGAAAAATATCACTTCCAGAAAATTATTATATGATTGAGAATTCGAAAGAGTTGTGGACTTGTTCAAGACCTTGGATCTTCTCAAGGTTTCAAAGAATCTGAGGATATGATGTGCTGAAACCTGGATATGATGGAATCTACATTGTTAGATCTACATTCAAGTACCAGATAAGGCTAAATGCACAATTTGACCAGTGGCCATGGAAGTTCATTCGGAAGAATAAGGTTCCTTGCAAAGTCTTATGTTTTTCTTGGCTTGTAGCAAGAGAAGCATGTCTCACGCAGGAGAAGCTACCATTGACTCTGGTATCTAATAAGGTTACTCTGGTATCTATGCGCTAGAAGTTGTATGTGTGCAGCAGCCAGAGAAAAGAATAGCCATCTATTTCTACATTGTCCTATGAGGTGTTGGGAAGGACATGGAGTACTACGGTGGGAAGAGTTCAACAAGAACATTTTATTCAGGGTGGGCGAGGAGTGTAAGGTAAATTTTTTCATGAACATAGGTGGTGCTAGAATAGACTATAGAGTGGTGCTGAAACAACATTTTTGAGAATCATATTTCTAAACATGTATAAATTCTCATGGCAAAGTAAGACGCCGCTCCAAAGTTGCGAGAAATAGAAGTGGGAAAAGTGCATTGGATATGAAGTTTAGGAGGAACTTGCACTATTAGAGGTGACAAAATTTCAAAGTTCAGTTGAGTCACTTCATTAACAAAGAACTACATTTGGAAGCCATGATGTATGGAGATGGGGGCTAACGGATGATAACATGTTTTCTACTAAGTCCTATTATGAGAAAATTTTGATTAGGGAGAAGTTAGCTTTTTCTTATCTCTCGATATGAATCTGGGGATATCGAAAAGGAGTTCTCTATGTTTTGGCTAGATGTGTGGGTGATCTTGGTGGTGGATAATTTTAGAAAAGAGGAAGATCACTTGTGTCAGTTGTTGCTTCAAGTATAAAACTCTAGAGACGATGTGATTAACCTCTTTTTACATTGTTGGAAGCGAGTCGTACATGATTGAGATAATTTGGATTCTTGGGGAAATCGCATCTGTCCCATTGCTTCGTGATGGTAAATTTTGAGATAATTGGCCTTTGAGGGAAGTCACCTCCATCCCATCGCAAGCACTTACAATGTCTTGATCTCATTGGTTTACCCTAGTTTCTTTGGTAGTTTAACTTGTGGTCGCTCCTCTACCAAGAAAAGGTGTAAATATGGAGCTTCTCAGCCATTTGGATTGAAAATTTATGGAGAAAATCAAGTCTTAAATTCCTAGGAACTACATAATTATATAGCGAAAAGGGATAGGCTAATCCTAAAATCATCCAACCATTGCTAATGTAGCTACTAAGCTATTCCTTTAGAAAGCACGATTAAAGACATAATATTTAGTTGGACCTATAGAAGGCTAAAGAGAAGATGTGGGACATGAGATGTTGCTCCTCTAGTGCTTATGGACTGTATATATATAGAAATTCAAGAACTTTTGATGGAGTGGAAGATTCTGTAAACTTGATGAAGTTCTTTATCCCTCATCTTTTCGGTGCACCCACAAAGTTGCTATATGTGTAGAAGGTTGGTTATTATGTGTGTTTAACTGTTTGTTATTTTATAAGGTTTTAGTTTTTTGGTGTACCACTGGTACACGGGCGTCTTTTGTCCCTTTTAATGAAATTATGTTTACTTTATCAAAAGAGTTGCTGAAAATTGGGAGATAGGGAGAGTAGCCAAGGTGTTATAAACCACTAGATGATTTCAAGGGCACAAATATGGAAGCAGATGTAATGATTTGGAAACACAATCATGATTTGCTAACTTGTACAATAGGAAAGCAAAGGAACTTTGGGGGGAAATCTCTGGACCATGGAGGAAGGTATGGAAGAATAAAATGCCAACTAAAGCGAAGTGTTTTACATGGCTAGTGGCTAGTGACTAGAAGGGCATGCCTAACTCATGAGAAGCTACAAAGAACAGGCTTTCAAATAGCTTTTTGGTGCTCACTGTGTAATGTGACATATGAGACCAACAATCATTTATTCCTCCATTGCAAAGTCATCTCTCAACCATGGGCCATTTTTCTAAGCAAAACACACACAAACTGGATAATGCCAAAACACACAGCATACCTTCTTAATTGCTGGGTGAGGAGAGGGGGGAGTAAGAGCCAGAAAAAATGGTGGAGCATGATACCTTCTTGTATATGGTGGACTATTTGGAGAGAATGAAACAAGAGGTGCCTTGAAAATACTGCAGAATCAATGCAAAAGATTAAATGGCATTGTATGAAGATTTTCTTCTTTTGGTGTAAAGAGGAGGTTTTAGAGGATGCTGGATAGATTTAAAATTTTCGTACAAGTTTAGTAGCAGCATTCTTAAGTTTGTTTTTTTGGGTCACTGATGAAAATCTTTTTGGTTGTTGCCAACCTACCCTCATTGTTGAGGAATACAATTTTACCTTAAAATAAATAAGTAAATAAAAAATTACTGCTTATATTAGTCCAACTCCTGAGATTTTAGAACTTCAGATTCAATGAATTGGCCACTTCTCATTAGATCAATTTGTGTGCTACTGTTTGAAGCACACACTTTTCCAAAGCTAATGGCTTCGTTGATTAAACAATGTCCTTACATTTTATTGTGTTAGGCGATGACTTTTACTAACGTTGCATATGATTGATAATTCTATACTTATGATTTTGTTCTTGCTTCTTGGGACTTGGGTCCTTATGATTTTGTTCTTGCTTCTTGGGACTTGGGTTGAATATTCTTTGGTGCTGGTAACTTTGTTTCTCAGATTTGCCCTTGATATTGATCTTGATGCTCCAAAAGTCAGAGTTCCTATTAGACCACATGGATCTTTCCAATGTGATAGCCATCTTCTTTTGGATCTGGGTCATTTTACTTTAAATACTAAGGTATGTCATGTTCCAAAAGCTAAATTGTTTTTTTTTACACTATACACAACCAATTAGCATATTGTCTTGGATATAGGGTGATGGTCTACTAGGTGATCAGAATCAAAGTTTGTATTCTCGTTTTTATATTTCTGGAAGGGACATTGCATCTTCTTTCACAGACTGTGGTTCTGATACTTCAGAGTGCAGTTTGTCATGTCAGCCTTCGGCATGTCATAACCTGGAAGATGCCAAATTATGCTCTCTTGTTGATAGGTGTGGAATGGCTGTTATTGTAGATCAGGTACAAAATGCGAAAGCAGTTTATTCTGTTTTGGCTTCACGATCACTGGTGTTTAATTAGAAGTTGGATTTTGATGTGCTCTTCTTGTGGTTGCTTAACTTTTTTACTGTTTATCTTTTTGTGAAGATTAAGGTGCCTCATCCCGGCCATCCATCAATGCGCGTTTCTGTTCAAGTTCCTAATTTTGGCCTTCACTTTTCACCAGCAAGATATCGCCGGCTGATGGTGTTGTTAGACATTCTATGTCGAACAATGCCAGAAACCGAGCAGCCTGCTATTGAAAATCTCCCACCAGAATATGCCCCCTGGTATCCCCCTGATCTTGCAACTGAGGCTCGGATCCTTGTTTGGAAGGTATGTAGGTGTTGTATGAATTGCAATTGCTATATTAATTAATGGCTTAGTATTGTTAACTTTATTTTGTTTTCTTGATTAAGGGGATTGGCTACTCAGTTGCCTCATGGCAACCATGTTATCTTGTGTTATCTGGTTTATATCTTTATGCCTTGGACTCTGAGCTCTCCCACAGTTATCTTAAATGCTCAAGGTGCATATTCTTAGATTTTAGATATTTGTCTTCCGTACTTTTATCCTCTGCCTAGTTTCTTTCACCTCTTTATATGGAAGTTGTCCAACTTGTTTTTTCATTTTGAATCCTATAGTATGGCTGGTAAGCAAGTACATGAAATTCCTCCTGCAAACATTGGAGGTACCATTTCCTGTATCAGCGTCAGTGCCAGAGGCATGGATCTGCAGAAGGTATGCAAGTCTCCTCATTTCTGAACACACTAGCTTCTTAGGTGGATTATAATTATAAAAATATCCTCTTTGACTACACCTTTGTTAGGAAATGAGTTGAATATTTGATGATTTTGGCTTGTTAGGAAAATGGTTCTCTTGAGTTCCAATTGTTGAGATGAGGAAAAAATTGATCTCTTTTCCAAATGATTTGGCAATCCTCAGTTCATGAGCTAGCTTTTGAGGTTGATTAGGCTGACGGTCCATTTCTCTAACATGGTATTAGGGTTAGGCCCATCCCAGTTTTTTGTTCATTTGATGTTTGTTCCCAATCTTATAGTGTCCACACTCTAGATGTCCTTTTTTGGGCTTGCGGGGGTGTTGATCTCGCATTTGTGGGATGAAGAAAAAGTTGTCTCTTTAAATTGTCTTGGGTGATCCTCACCTATGAACTAGCTCTTTTGGGGGTTTGGATTGGCCCAATCTCCAGTTGTGTAACAGGTTCTTTCCGATGAAATCTTACCATGATTGCAGCGAAACCTTTGTGCTTTAGCTATATGCTTACATAGTCGGTGTGGCTAAATTAATCCTTAAACTTTAATTGTTTCTGTATGTACAGGATGAATAATGCTCTTTCTTTGTTTTTTTTAAATTCGTTGTAAATATTGTGATACCAGCACCAATGTGTTTCTTTTGTTCTTTCTGCTATGTATATTATTCTCTTGATTAGGTTCTGAGTCTAAGTGCAACTTTTCTTCCTTTTTTGTGTTCTACTTTTCTTGATTAGGTTCTGGAGTCCTCCCACACCATGATAATAGAGTTCCGTGATGAGGAGATGAAAGCTACTTGGCTGAGAGAACTTACGAAAGCCACTTATCGAGCATCTGTATGATTATGCCAATAATTTCAATTGCTTTTCTCATTATTCTGTGACTTACTTCTTATAGCCACCTAAAACTCAATACTTTCTTTACATGTCTGTGGTTTTAGGCTCCTCCTCCAATTGACATACTTGGAGAACTAGGTGATGGTGTGATGGAAGTTGCGGAATCTCGAGCTGTTAATGCTAGGACAGCAGAGCTTGTTGTTGATGGAACACTGATTGAGATGAAGTTATCATTATATGTGAAGGTTGGTTGTCAGGATCTATGTTGCTCGGACTCTTTACAAATGTCGACGGGTGCATGTCGGATCCTCCAAAATTGGTGTTTTTGTTTTGAAGGATCCGGCACGGGTACGGCAACATTTTTGGAGAGTCCGAGCTAGTTAGGTCAGGATAGAATCCCTGTTAATCTTTCTTTTGTCCATATTTGTAGAAATATTTTGTTTTTATTTGGTTCCTTGTTCTCCTTCATGATGATTTAAGTAATTGTATCTACATAGACTTATTCTTCTTCCATTTCATTTCCCATCAATATTGCAGGCTGTAGATGATCTGGCAGAGAGACTCGACGAGGCACTACTTCTTGATGTTCTTGCTGCTGGTGGAAAGGTTTTTCTGACTTCCTATACATTAGTACAATTTCTGGTTATAGTTACAGTGTTGTAAATAGTAATTTCATTTTATTTAGGTTTTGTTCAGTGTTTTTC
>JAOTQJ010090983.1:0-12033 GCA_025642045.1 Solanum sejunctum
TATTTTCTGCCTTACATATTTAGTACATTATCTCGTACTGACGTCCCTTACCGGGGACCTGCATTTCATGCTGCAGGTACAGGTGCTGGTAGATCTTCCCAGTAGGAGTACAGGGCATTCAACTGTTGTTACCAAGCTCCAGGTTGCTTTGGAGCTTTGTGTGTCTAGAGTTTATATTTTTGTATTATATAGTTAGTTGAGGCGGGGCCTGTCTCGATTCCTATCAGATACTTTTCCTTATTTAGAGACTTTGTAGACTATGTAAATTAAAATGTGGTCATATCTCATACTTTAAACATCGTGGCCCTAACGACCTAGCCATATGCATATCCTTTTGGCTTGCTATTATCGTTTACTTTATTAAAGGCATGTTGAATGTAGAAATCCTTTATAATATGTATAGAAAGTGCATGGATACAGATTGGTTCTCCCGACCCTTATCGACAACGGGTGTCAGTCCGCCTTAATGGGACTTTGAGCGTGACAATGTGCCTGACACATGGTCTTAATAGAAAAATTAAACGAAAGTAAATAGCAATTCAATATTCATATTGTAATAACTATTACAGTTTCAAATTCAAATAAAGTTATTTTATGTGCCAAGCACATACCTTCATTTGCCTTAACCAAATTTGCATCTGCCCAACATTTTGAATATTTTCTGCTTGCCTCCACATTTAATTTATTTTTTGATTTCTTTGCCACTTCGTGCTAACACTTAAATCAACTTTGTCTTGCCATCGGTAAGTCCCACAACCTTGTCTTTTCAAGCCCGCACACTTTTCATGCCTTGCCAAGCCACAATCTTGTTAAGCAACATGCTGCCTTGCCTTACCGATGCCTACTACCTTGCTTATGCCTTGCCTTCTACTTAAATCTGCTTAGCTATCACTCCAATATCCTTGGTCATTATTTTCAAGCTCACTTGCCAACACTCAAGTAGCTTGAAAACTTTGCTACACTACTTATACTTACCCGCACAACTACATTACATTACTTCGTTAAATACATGCTAAGGCCAATGTAGAACTTCTTTTCATGCTTTTGCCGATGTCGCTTAATTAGATGATGGTCAAACAAATCACCCTCACCTTCTGAACTTAACGCCCTCATCAAGATTGCTTTGAGCTAGTCCTCGATTTGGTCATCGAATTGTCATAAGTCCTTTTCCTTCTCCCAAACAACATCTGCAATTGACTTTTCTTTCTAATGCACCAAAAATTTTGTCTTAGTGCTTTTCTTGCTTTTACCCATGGCCTTGTGATCTAGTATCTTTTTAATATTAACATTAAACTGAATTGGTATTGAAGAAGGAGCTTTTTTATTTTATTCCTATCTGGATCATCAATATCTGCAAAATAAGATTTCAAGAAACTAACATGGAAAATTGGGTGAATCATCAACCTTTCTGACAACTTCAACCTATAAGAGACTTTACCTACTTTTTGAACAACTTTAAATAGGACATCATACTTAGGGATCAATCTCCTATGCCTTATCTTACTTGTAATCTATTTCTAAATTTGTGGAGCAAATTTCAGTAATACTTGGTCACACACATTGAACTACAGTGAGCACTTATCTTGGTCAACATATTTCTTCATGCACTGCTGAGCCTTGCGCAAGCTGTCTTGTTCCTCACAAATTATTTCATGCCTATCGTTACTCAATTTCTCTGACTTGCTGTCATAAAGTACCTTAAGTATTCTTCCAACAAGTGATTTATTCTTTCTGTCTGCCGATCAGTTTGTGGGTGATTTCAGCAGATAACTTCAATTTGATTCCTATCATATTGAGCAATATTTTTCAAAATCCGCCTATAAACCTGGTGTTTATTTCACTTACAATGTCATCCAAAATATCTAAATACTTAATTATATTTTTATAAAATAAATCAACAACAACTTTTGATGAACACAAATTAGGTATAACAACAAAGATAGAATATTTTGAGAATCTATCTACCATCATTATTATAAATGTTTTGCCTCAACTTTAAAAAATTCAAAAATAAAATCCATGTTCTCTGACAACCATGACCTTTCAGGAACAAGGAGAGGCTGCAACAATCTTGTCTGCTTCTTACTTTTAGTCTTGTCTACTCGACAAATGTGACCAGTCTTCCCATATGCCTCTATCATTTTTCATCTTTGGACAAAAAAAAAAAACTCAAGACAGTAATGATGATATTCTTTCAACGCCCAGATGACTAGCCCATTTAATGTTATGCGCATCTCTCATCACGTTCCTATGCAGTTCACCACTATTCGGTACCATGATTCTCCCTCTTAAAATGGAACATATCATCCTCATGGTACCACTTTCATGTCCTTTCTTTGACTTTATTTATCTACTTTGCATATAAAGAGCCATTCAATGCATAAAACTTGATTTTGTCAAGGAAGTTAGTTTCAAGCTTAGAAGTTGAATACACTGCAACAAATACCTCTTTTCTGCTCAATGTATCTACAACTTGATTGTGTCTTCTCGACTTACATTCCTATATGAAATCATATTCAACCCAAAACTATTACCAAGGTGCTTGTTTTGGTCTTAATTTTTTTCGAGTCTCAAAGAATGAAAATTAGCCATATTATCAATTCTTATCACAAAGTGAGTACCCAGCAAGTACACATGTCAAGTCTTCGAGTAATGCACAAAAATAATTATCTTTTTTTCATGAGTGAAGTATCTCTATTTAACATCATTCATTCAACTTTTTTCTTTCAAAGGCCACTGGATGACCTTCCTGCACTAACACTCCCCCAACTGCTTTGTTCAACCCATCAGTGTGAATTTCAAATGGCAATTCAAAATCAAGCAACTTAAGTTCTAGCTCTGATGCAATAGCTTCCTTCAAATTTTGATAAGCTTCTTCATAGAAAATTGATCATAGCGACTTGACGTCTTTCATCAACAAATTAGTTAATGCTACTTCCTTGTTTGATTATCCAATAATAAATTTTTGATAGTAATTAATCATTCCCAAGAATGACCTCAAATTCTTTACACTTGAAGGTGCCTGTCAGTTAATAATGGCTTGCACTTTCTTAGGATCTATCTGAACTTGCTTTGGAATAACCAAATGCCCAAGAATTTTTTCTTCTTTTGAGAGAACTCACACTTTTTCATTTTCACATAAAATGTGAACTTCCTCAAACTAGACAGAACTATTAATAAATGTTTCATATGTTCATCTAAATTTTGACTATAAATAACTATGTCATCTAAGTAGACTACAATTAAATCATCAAGGTACTTAAATAGAACTCCATTCATTAAGTTGTAGAAAGTAGCTAGAGCATTAGTTAGCTCAAACAACATTACAAGAAATTCATATGAACCATACCTAGTTACACAAGTAGTTTTAGGTTCATCACCCTTTGCTATTCTGACCTATCTATAGCCTGACCTAAGATCTAACTAGTAAACCAGCATGCTTTGCTTAACTTGTCAATCAGATCCTTCATCAAAGGGACTAGGTACTTGTTCTTCATAGTTACTTTGTTCAATGCCCAGTAATCTATATATATCCTTATTGACCCATCTTACTTCCTTTGAAATAAAATTGCCGAGCCATAAGAAACTTTTGAAGGGTGAAGTAGAGTGACTTCCAATAGTATATTCAATTCTTTTATTAGCTCAGCCAACTTTTTAAGATCTATTCGATTAGGAGCTTGTGTAGGTGGTGTAGAGTCTGGTAGCAACTCAATCTTGTGATCAATATCCCTCCTTGGTGCAGTGTCTTTGGCAACTTTTATGATATCACATAATAAACTATTTAAGAATTTCTGTTACACAATTAGGCACTTCAACTTACATATCAGGCTTCCCTTCAACCAAGGTAGTGAGAAAAGTTTCATTATCCTTCCTTAACCCTTTGTTCACAGCAAGCATGAGTGTCCTGTACTTAGCAACTCTTTTGGTTTCTCTATATGGATAACAACCATTAAAAGGCTTGGATTGGTTTTTTTCATGATCGTCACTCCATCTAAGTAAGGAAAAGGAATAAATCTGTACTTCTTCAAGAAATCAATCCCAAGTATGATCTTAAAATCTCCAAGAGGCATTACTATTAGATTATGTTTTTCTATCCAACAACCTGTTAATATAAATACCATTAGATGAATATGCCAGTTGTGTCGTACAACCAAGGACAAGATAGTTCTCACAATGGGCATCTTAACCACGGGAGAGAAAGTCTCATGGAAATCAAGGCCCTCCATTTGAGTGTAACGCTTTGCTATCAGTTTAACTTTAAACCTTTCAATGTCTCCATTGGACTCTAACTTCACTTTATACACCCATGTATAACCAATTGGAAATTTCCCTGGAGGTAGTGGAATCAAATCCCAAGTATAATTATCTTGAAGAGCTTGTATTTCAGATCTCATGACTCCAATCCATCTAGGATTTGTAATAGCTTCTTGGTAGGATGATCGTTCTTGAATGACTGAGAATGCTTTTAAGTAATGTTGATAACATGGAGATAAATCATCATAAGACACATACTTGGACATGTTATATGTATTTAATCTAGTATAAGGCTTGAAAATATAGTCTGATAGCCAAAGAGGCCGATGAGAAACTCTACTGAACCTCCTTGGAGGTAAGGCTTGAACTGAAATAGTAGGCTATTTAGTAGGATTGGACATTTGATTAGGAATGGGAGCAATACAAGGAGAGGGTAAATTGACAAACACAAGTGGGATAAATACAGGTACAGGAGTAGTAGAATTATCAGAGGAAAGATCTAACTCAATCAAGAATTCAGGACAAGAAAGCATATAAAAAATAATACATCACTGGCTGTATAATGAACCTTAAAAGGAAAAGAATTCTAATAAAATACAATATTCCTGTTGACAAAAAAATATTTGTTTACTAAGGTCAAATAGAATGTAGCCTTTTGTGACACTAGAGATCCCATAAAATTGCATTTACTGTACTAGGTGCAAACCTATCTATTTTGGGTAATATGCTAGCATAACATAAACATCCTAATGTTTTAAGGTGTGAAAAAGAAGGTTTCTTCTGAAAGAAAATTTCATATGGTGATTTTTTTTTTGCCTGCCAATATCTGAGATGGTAATCTATTAATAATGTAGATAACTACAATAATACAATGTCCTCAAAATTTTATAGGAATTCCTCCTTGAAATCTTAGTGCTCTAGATACCTCTAACAAGTGTCTGTGCTTTCTTTCAACAATATCATTTTGTTGTGGAGTGTAAACACATGTTCTACAATGAATGATCTCCAAATCCTTGAATAATGTTTGCATTTGATCCCTAATAAACTCTCCATTATTGTTTGTCCTAATATCTTGAATTGATGAATTGAATTGAGTATGAGCCATCTTAAAAAAATATTTGAGAATTATTAAAACATCACACTTGAATTTCAACAGAAAAATTCAGGTAATCCTTGAAAAATCTTCAATGATTGTAAAAAAGTACTTGTTCCCATGTTCATAAGTTGGAGTACTATATGGTCCCCATATATCCAAATGTAGTAAAGCAAAGACCTTTTTTAACCTAGTGCCATTATTCTTGAATGAAAATCTAGTATATCTAGCTAATGGACAAATCTCACAGCCTTATAAGCAGACTTATAATCGTTCAATGTATAGTAAAAAATATCCTTTATTGACTATATTGGAGCATGAGCTAATCTCTTATGCCACAAAATGATATCTCCTTTACCATCATGAGCTGTAAATCATCTTGCTTCTGTACAATGTGTGTTTCCTGTCTTAGATATGTCTGATGAAACCAAAAAATAAAGTCCATCATGCTCCTTATTAATCCCCTTCAGCCTCCCAGTAAAAATGTCCTTGAATAAGAAAAATTCAGGATAGAAAGATACAAACGGTGTAATTCTCTAGTCAACTTGGATACTGACAGAAGATTATATTGAAAATCTAGAATAAATAGTATAATTTATAGCTTTTCTGTTGCAGTTATCTTACAAATCCCAGTGTGTGTTACTAAACTGATTTTTCTATTTGGCAAATGATCTCTTTTATTATGTTCCGATCTAACAATTTTATATCACTTATGATAGACAAACTAGAAGTCATGTGATTAGTTGACCCATTGTCAACTATCTATTTTGGATCTTCTATTTTAATTTTGAGACTGTGATTTTTACCTGTCATTCCTGCCATGTTAGCCATTGCATCATGTTGTTTAGGATCCTGGTTGAGCATTTCAAAGATCTGTTCATGTTGATCTCCTGTCATATGAGGTGCTCTGGGAAGTTTATCTGTTGCCATTTTATCAAGTACTTCTTCTTTGTCTCTGCTGCTAGATTATATGTTAACTTGTTCATTCTCAATTTATATATTGTATGCAATATTCATATTATCTTTCTTCAATTTCTAATTAGATAGGTACCTATTCAGTTGATAATGGTGGCTCTTCACATGTCATTATTTTAGCTTGCAAATGTCACACTATTGTTCTCAGTTTCTCTTACTCTTTTGATACTGATGGTTTTGTCCTCTATTATATTGATAATTGTCTCCCTTTCTTGCTATAAGTGCTGCTAATTCTGTACCATCTGTAGATGAACTACTCATAGTTCTTTGGCTTTCTCTTTTAACAATCATGACATATGACTTATTAAGACTAGGAGTTAGCTTAGTCATTAGTATTTGACTTTGTGACTCATCGTATGTTTCGTTTAATTTCATTAAGAATTGCATCAATTTTTTCAATGCATATGAGCACAAAAGTCTCTAAATCTAGGACAGTCATATGGTGGTGGTACAATGCTATCAAACTCATCCCATAAGTTGCATAATTTTAAAAAATATACAGGAATAATATCATTTCCTTGCATTGAACTTGTTGTATTCTTATGTAATTGATTGATCCGTGAAACATTTGCCTTGTCAAAACGTTCACATAAATCGTCCTGTACGCCTTCACACTTGTTGCATATACTATTCATATATGTAATTTTGATGTCACTGAGCTCATAATCCATACCTGTATGACAACATTGCATCGATCCTATTGATGCCTTAGCTCAACTCCAAAATGTAACACACGGTAAAATTATCAAAATACTGCTAGAGTAGATACATGTGCATAACGCATCTTCCCATGCTCCATTTGTAAATAGAGGCCAGATATGCGATTAACATGAAAAATTGAGCGGGAAAATGGTCTTGATCGATTTTTAAAGTAACTGGATCAAAAGAAAATTTTTTGATAGAAAATGAAAATCAATAACGATGCGTCACAGAGTTGCATCACACCTCTGTAGTGGACCTACACTTAATTTTTTAAAAATTTTTTTGATGAAAATTGAAAAACTCATTCAAAAAATTTTCAAAAATAAATACACGTCTGCGCGATGGATCCGTATCGTGGACCCATATTCCTGTTGTGGAAGTTTTTCAGTAAATTTATGAGAGGCATTCCAAAAAATTTCTAACCTCTTTTAAACTCAAAATACGATCAAAATAGATCATTTTGAATGTAAAAAAAAGGTCAAAACCCCCATTCTACATCCTTTCTAAGTCATAAGTTAGGACTTGAGAGAAGAGAAGAGGGAATCATAGATTGGAGAATCCAAAGGAAAATTCTTGAAGTCTATTGTTGATAGCTCCATCCCAGGTATGTAAGACTAAGATAAAAACATGAGATTGTTCTCTCATGTGCCCCATAGATTCCTTATATATTTTCTTGAATTACCTTCTTGAATATTTTCTTAAAAAATAAATCTTTTACATGTATTTTCATATATTGGTGATCATCATAACCTTGATTTTCTTAAATTATGTATTTTTCATGAGATATTGTACAATCCTATATGATAAATTATAAAAGCATGAGTAATGAATTTAGGGATTAAGTCTAGAGCCTTGACTTGAGTATGTTGATGGTAATCTTATTGTTAGTATGAGATTGAGTTAATTGAGCTTGATGATCCCATGAGTCTTCATAATTGAGTTCTTGAGTTCTATCTAAACGACTTCTTATAATTGATAATCTGAGCCCTTGAGTTCCTGAATTGAGAATTCAGTTAATTGAGATGAGTTTAAGTCCTTGAAATAATAGAGGACCCTTGAGTTGAGTTAATGAAATAATGAGAGTCTCCATAGACTAATTGAGATGGTGAGTGCCTCTATAAGGCTACTTGAGATGCTGATGAGGAGTCTTATGAGCATTGAATCTTGGGATGAGTATCGAGCATCGAAGTGAGTAAGAGTGAGTCTCACTTGCACTCATTACCTACGCTGGCCCGACATAGGAGAGGATTGAACCATTACATCTCATGATCCTCTCTCGAGTTTACGTCCCCAAAATAATAGAGGACGACATTCTTTACCTGACAAGTATAGAATGATTGTGGCAACATCAACATGATTGTTGTACAACTACTGGCTCATAAGTGATTTTTATCGGTTAAGAGAAACTTCCAGAAAGTTCCCATATTGAGTATTCTGAGTCAAGTTGAGTTGAATTCCTTTGAGTTGAGTTTGAGTTGACTGATGAGGTTGAGTTGGTGGGGTTCACTTGTCACTCTTTATTCTTGATTTAGATAGATACTTGACATTCTGATTGAGTATTATGTTGAGCTGATATTGTTCTATATTATTCTACCTGTTTCTGTTTCCTTTAGCTATTTTACATACTGTATATTTCACGTATTAACGCCACTCAATGATGCATTATTTTATGATGAAGATACAGGGATTAGAGATCGTCAACAGGCAAATTCTTAAGGATCTAAGCAGCCAACTGATTGGTGAGCCTCCCTTACTTTGGAGGATTCATTATTTTTATTTCATCTTGCTTATAGAATTAGACTTGATAACTTTTTTGATTTGAGATAGTCATGAGTCTGTCATTGACACCACTTGATAGTAGTAGAGGCTCTATAGACTAGAGTTGAATGTTGATTGTTGAGACTTATTGAGTTAATTCATTCTACTAACCCCTCATTTATTATATTATTTTGAGACTAGATGAGACATGCTCATTACTTTTCTTTTATCTTCTGCTGATTAGTAGAGTTATTGATTGAATGATTGTGATGAGGCCAAGTGGTTCGCTTGAGGACTAACAATAGTTTTTGAGTGCCGGCCACGCCTTATGTACCCTACCCGTGCATGACACAAAATCCTCTCTTCTTAAAGTTCCATCCACAATCCCTACTTTGTTCTTTCCAAGTAATTGAGTGCGCATAGCTCTGTTCCACACAGAGTAATTTTTCGATCGTGTTAACTGCATCAGTATGATTGCAGTTCAAGTCATATCTGAAGGGTGCAAAAATAGAACATGATTGTGATCAAACTTTGATGTCGACGCCATTGTTGATCTTCAAACCAGAGTCAACTGAACCTCATAATTATGATTGAACGCTCTGATACCATGATAAATTGTCACCTCATATCTAGATGAGTTCAAACGGAGAAGAAGAAGAAGAGCAACAATGATTTTGTTTCTTCAACTCGAAAGTAATTACAATGCTCCCTATAATTATACAATGTCCAGTGATCTTAAGAACTTGAAAGGTAGTTGTTTTTCTCTAACTAACTAACCAAATTCCTAACTAACTGTTAGTTAATCATCTAACAATCTCTAATGACTGACCTCATGTAACTCCTAATTCTTCACATAGGTGTAAATATTGTATGATGCAAACATTGTGGTGATACGAAAAGAAGTTGGTGTAGTTTTCTTTATGAAAAATAAAGATTATTTATGAGGATATCTGAAAGATTACGACTTCTTTTAAAGACATACATATGTTGTACATGTACCTAGACCTTCAAATATGTTTGCGCACAATTTTTTCAAATTTTCTCTTTTGTTGTTACATAAAGTTGTATGGATTTCTATTTTTCTAGTTGGATGCAATAATTCCTGCATTATTTAACTATTTGAAACCATTAATGCATTAATATATACATGTTCTTTGTTGTATAAAAAAAAAGAAGAAGAGAAAGTCAATCGTTTAGTTGTTTAATAGGAGTGAAAGTTGGACCTTTATTTTTTATATTTAGGTATTAAGTCAGCCCTAGAAAGCTTCATTTAAGCCTCATTTATTATCATTAAGATTAATATGTTTAAATTAAATGTATTTTTTAATTGATTATAAAGATATTGCCTCAAGATCAAAACACTATTTATTTTTTAGTATTTGAATGTACATAATAATTTATTTATTTATTAACATAATACGTAAATAATTTAAAGAAAAAATAATTAAGTATTAAAGAATAAAATAGTGATGGTTGTAATAATTATAGCAGTGGAGGTGGTTGTTGTTAGTGTGCATGATATTAACAATTGATATATAGTAGTGATTGTGATGATGAACTTGATTGACATCCCTAGTTGTCGTGTTGATGATGATAGTTGAAGAATATGTAAATAGTTAATGATGTTTTGGTAATAATTGATGTTGATGTCGGTGTTATTGGTGGTAACGAGGATTGATCTCAGTGATAGTGGTAACAGAAATGACAATGACGATTAATAGCAAACGTTATATAACTTATTCCTAAACGAAACAACCCTTTGTTTGCGTCTCTTTCCTTTTTTCTTTTAGGCAAATGGACTGTGATTAAGCTTCATATTTCCATGCGCATTAATCACATCAACTAAATCTTGCAATATATTCTTGCGTTCCAATTAGAAAAACTAGCACATTTCAACCATAAAATATGGAACATGTGACAAACTGATAGAAATTTTATCCATATTTAGCATTGACAGGAAACGCCCATATATATAAAAGTGTAAACATTGCTAAAAATATTAGAGTTAGGATATGCATTGTCCAGCTGGTCCCTCCACAATATAATGTGCAGTGTAAAATCACACAACCATATGCATCTATGTCTACTCATGGTAAATACAGATGCATCACGATTCACGGGTGGATGTAACATTATATATGTTATCAAGTTCAGTTGAATTCAATAAAATTTACTAAATGTGGAGTAATTAATAATAGATACTCCCTTTATTTCTATTTATATGACATCATTCGAATTTTAAAAGTTAAATAAGCTAATTTTGATCGTAATTTTGACATGAAATTTTAAATTTTTTTAAAAATATAAAATTTACATATTTAAAAATTATGTAAAATGCACTATATAAATTAGAATAATTAATGATGCACAATATTTAAAAATTATTTATTTGAATGTCAAATTTAAAAAATGCAAGAAAAAGTTGGGAGGGAAAAATATATAAATCACCCTAATTTTGAAAATATAGTAATGTATTTAAAATTCATCTAACTTGAAAGTTAAATTGGTTTGGACTAGCGCCGTTAAAATAAATTCATATTTTTGTAACTCACTCATATTTTAGTAGTTTGAGTGAATGGCTTTTTTACATGGACAAAATATGAGTTGAAACCAATATTCAATCCATAGAAATATGGGTATTCATGGGTAAAATATGAGTAAGCTGTAATTTAATCAAATGGGTTAAGCTTCTGACTTCTTCTCACTCAAAATTCATTGTGTTTTCTAATTTTTTTTAAATGTTTTGTTGACTTAAATATTTTTAAAATATAAATTTAAATAAACTACCTGTAAAAAGTAGGAAAATATTTGTGAAAACTCTCCCTCCATTTTAAATTACAATTTTTTTTCATATTCCATTCAATACCACCATCCCTCCACAAGCCCTCAACCCTCCATCCTTCCACCTCCAAAGAAAATTAATTTTTTAAAAAATCTTTTTTTTTATAAAAAATTTAAATTTTATTACAAAAGTTGTAAATTCAATTGAAAAACTTACTATAGTGAGAAAACCTAACAGAATAAGCCACTACAAATTAAGGTTAAAGCATAAAATCAATATGAGAAAAATTAAAAGTTAAATTTAAAAAAAAAATCAATTTTAAAAATATTATTTTTTTATCCCATCCTAACACTTGACCCCCTCTCAGTTTGAGTGTCGAAATTGAATTCTACTATGAATTTCGGTTATGATGATTGTCTCTTATTGCATTGCATCCTACATACTTAGTATATTTAAACGTACTAATGCA
>JAOTQJ010090994.1:0-12033 GCA_025642045.1 Solanum sejunctum
TAGCACACCTCTAGCAAATAACAGTTGGTATTGAAAAACATTGCATAAGATAAAGATGAAAATACAAGAATGGTATTAAAGGTTGAAGTACTAGTCGAACCATCACCAAGCGAGGCCGTAGAAACTCAAAATCCATCGGCAGTAGAATAAAGTGAGGACGAACAAGGTGAAGAACGCGATAACATCCCACTTAGCAAAAATCTGGCTGAGATTATGAAGAATATCGTGCTGGCAGTGGATGTATTAGGCCATCGGGTGGATAAGATCGACAGCAAATTTACAAATCTTAGAGGAATTCACCCTTGAGACAAGCGACAACATCCGGAATGGTTTGGATGGTTGCAAGGCAGCATAGCACGAGATGACGAAAACTATCACTTTTTTAGAATGTCAGCTCATGGAAGCACTTAGCAAGATGGAGGCCATGAATGCCATGATGAAGGCCTAGGACGAGACCATACAAGCTATGGGTGTGAGATTAAAGGCACTAGAGGAAGGCACAGCCGATTGGAGATGCATTGGACCTGTTAGAGAGACGCAGGCCAAGGTCGAAGCACCCCGACCGCCTGTCTTCCAAGGCGTTTGAGATGCCCAAGAGGTGGAAAATTTCTTCTGGCATTTAGAAAATTACTTCAGATGCAACAAGGTAAGGTACAACGATGCAAAGATCAGCATGGCTATAATGCACCTAACAGAGGTGGCAATCCTAAGGTGGAAGTGGAAAGATGCCAAAATAGTAAAAGGGCACTGCACGATCAGCACATATGAGCAGTTCAAAACATAGTTCAAGAAAATGTTCTATCTCACCAATGTAGTCTATGAAGCAAAAAAGAGGTTCTGAGAATTGAGGCAAATGGGTAGCATGAAAGCCTGTATAAAGGAATTCACTACCCTTACCCTTTAGTTTCCCAACCTTGACGAAGAGGACATATTGTTCTACTTCATGGACAGGTTGAAATATTGGGCTAGAATAGAGCAAGAAAGGCGACAGATTTCCATATGCAACGAGGCCATCATGCAACCAGAAGCTTTGGCGCACACTCACCAAGGTAGGCAAGTCAGAAACCCAGAAAAGAACTTAGAGAGAATTATAGAACTAGTAAGATAGACAAGCCTAGGGCGGTATGGGATACCTCCAGTCCCCGTAAGGGCGCAATCTACACACCAAGAATCTCAGGACAATGACCTCGTAAGGCCTAATAATAGGAGGTCCCGACAGCTAGGCAGCAGGGAAGGCGATAAAAAGCCCAGTTACTAAGTGTGGGGGGGATCGCACAAATACTAAGTGTGGGGGGGATCGCACAAATACTTCAAATACTGCTGGGAGTAGCAGCCATGCAATAACCATTGATGTCATAATAATTTTGGGCATAATATGTGGACATAACGATTAATGGCCGACCAGCTCATGCCTTGGTCGACATGGGTGTAGAAGAGAATATTGTAAGTAAGTTTGCAGCAGTCAAGTTAGGGCTGAAATACCATCCAACCAATATGCAACTTAAGACAGTAAATGCTCCCAAGACTCCCATCTATGGCATATCTCGGGGATTCAAAATTGTAATAGGAGAGTAGCATAGTAAAGCAAACTTTCATGTCACCACAATCGACCTCTCCGACTTAGTACTTGGGCAAGAGTTCTTCCAAAAGGTTCCTTCATCGATTGAGCCCTTTTATAGGCGACTTTTGATTTTCGGCGAAAAGCCTTATCTGGTGCCTATGGAACCAATGCCCAAGTCGGGGAGGTAGTTGCAGTTGTCGACCATGCGGCTTGTGAAGGAGTCCCAATTCCAAGACAAGCCACCACTATCGTATTCCATGCTTATTTTTAAGGAGGTAAGACATCGGAAAAGGTGCAAGAGGGGGAAGCAGCAAGGACAGCTAGAGCAAACTTCAATAAACACCACAAAGGGATGAAACAAGGAGATGCAAAAGTCCAAAGGTGGAGAAGTCACTGCGACAGCACTGCGTCGAGGGCATCATAATCACGGGTGGGGGAGCCTAATACGCCCCCCACCCATTTTGCCAAAATTTTGCATGGAGATGTACCCAATGCACGTTAGCAAGCACTATCACTCGCCAGCCCCGTGCAGCCCAGGTGGGCACTATAGCCCAATGGCCATGCCAATGGCTAGTAGCGCCCAACGGCCATGCCAACGGTCAGAAGCCAATGTCCATGCCAATGACCAGTGCCAACGGCCAGCAACCCAATAGCTAGAAACGACCAACAACCCAATGGCTAGAAATGGCCATGCCTGCCCAACGGTCAGCACTGCCCAATGGCTAGCATTGCCCCAATGGCTAAGACTGCCCCAACGGCTATAAACGGCTAGTCCAACAGCTAGTTCCCTCTTGTAATTAGCATTTGCATGTAAGGCCTCAATGGATTTGTATAAATAGCTTAGAACTTAGCATTGTTAGTCATCCAGCATATTTCCCATATAGGCAAGCAATTGTAAAGCACTCGTCCAAGGAATATAAAACTTTCCTTCTTACAGCTATTTGTCTTCCTTTACTTTCACAATAGAATGTTTCCTTAGTAGATCTTAGGCAACAAGGCTTACTAGGCTTTGCTAGGTTAGCTGATTCTGTCGGCTAACTGTCTAACGTCATTTATCACCGTACGAGTCCTTAGCATAAGTCTCTAAGGCCATAACAGTAGATTGTAAAGCAAAGGCAGAGAATGAAAGGAAAAGCATTAGTTTAACCTATAATTTGATGTTGTTTGCAGAAACAATATTAAATTTTAAATGAATGTAAATTTGTGGGTGAATAGCACTATAATGATGGTCATGATTACCTTAATGCAATTGTTGGCAGCATCTTGCAATTGTTGCTTGGATAGTACCTTAGACATGGTGCCATACGTTTCCTAGTTTGGGGTTTTCTCGTTCATGGCTATTATATCACAATTAAATTTAGTTTTGTTATCTTTGAGGTAAGTAGTTAAATATTTTAGTTGTATTGTATTATATAAAAATCATTAGGTTATGTCATTTGGAGAAATTAAGAGTTAATCTTACGTTTGAAATTTAGAAAGATTGATTATGGAATTGGATTGGATTTTGGGTTTAGACTAATCATATAGTAATACGGGAATCTTTGGACTCCATGTGACATGTATGTTTTATTTTTGATAGAGAATTGTCGTTTTGGTAGATGAATTCAAGATTTAACCATTCGTAGAAGTGTTCAAGTATGGTTATGGCATTGAGGTAGGTTCGCCTATCTTTCTTTGAGATTGGGATTGAGCTGTTGAATATTCGTATGCTATAATCTATGGGATGAGATTATATCATGTGTTGGGTTGAAAATTCTTATTGTGATGCTAGTATGAGGGTTTTAATTGCCCATATGATTTCTTTGAGAGCAAGTGAACACTAAATTGAGAATATTATGAATGTGACACATTGAGAAAGGGAGATAATTGTGATGTGATATAGATGATCATGGTTTACTTAAGAATAGAATGTTACTAAAATATGGTAAAACATTTTCAAGGAGAATTGTATCCCAATATGTATAAAAGAGGGTGAATATGACAATTGCTAAACTTTGATATTTATTGTGCTTATTGAGAAAAACATTGCTTCCATAATTGTGTCTTGATTACATGCATCCTTATATTACATATCATGACATTTTGAGAAGTTGTGATGGTGATTGATATTATGAGTCCTTGACCATAAGCACTTGGATGGCAAGGATGTTGATACATTGATATTTTTATCATGAGTCCTTGACCACGAGGACTTGGATGGCAAGGTAGTTGATACATTGAGATTCTTTATCATGAGTCCTTGACCACGAGCACTTAGGTGGCAAGGTATTAATTGATATATTGTGATTGAGGTATATGGCCTGTGAGGTCCCCATGGTTCCCCTTAGTCTATGGAGCCTGATCTCGATGGGGGTGTATACGATAGGCTTTGGTGATGATTTTGATACCACCTTGCATTGCATACCATCACATTATACTACTTGTGGTTGTTTTGGATTGGATTATTTGAGATTATATGTTTACTTTATTTACGTTGTTTTGTATAAATTGGTGACACCGATGGTAGATAGATTTTCCTATTGCAGGTGGAAGCATTCCTAGATTATTTCATGATTTATTCAATTTCTTGTTCCAGTCGATTAAACCTACTAGGTACATATTATGTGTACTCATCTCTACTTCTTTCTCCCCCCATAGATTCTAGTCAGGGATACCACGTGGTGGTTGATTTGTTTGAATAGTTGATTATCCAGATCTAGTAGTGAGATTCACAGATTTGAGTTACCATTAGATTCTATCTTAGGTGTATAGTCTTTATTTCTACTCAAAGGATGAGATGTACTGATTTCAATAGTTTTACTATTAGATACTTTTTATACTCGTGACACCAGGTTCTGGACTATGGTTTTATTGTTGGGCTTAGAATGAAGTGGCCTTTTAGTTTTGACACCATTATAGGTCGTGACAAATTTTGTATTAGAGCTCTAGGTTCATCGGTGCCATGAGTTAAAGAACAGAGTGTCTAGTATAGTCTCACGGATCGGTATGTAGACGTCCATATCTTTCTTTAAGGGGCTACATGATGCTTGTTAGGAGAAATCCACTTTTTATTGATTCCTTCATGTGATTTTTCATACTCAAGTTTTGTATTCCTTCTATTGCATCTTTGTGATTTTTAGCCCTATTACTTTTTGCTAGTATTACTATGTCCTTGTTTAAGCAGACGAGCTTGGGGAGATTTATGAGATTGGCTCCTTCCAAATTTAATGGTACAACAGGGGATGGGGCATATGAATTTCTGGTAGTACCAAGATCAATTACTTAATTTGGTATTTCGGAGTCCCACAGAGTAGCTCACATATCTTATCAGTTCATCGACTTGGCCAAAAAGTAGCGGAGGTCGGTTATGGCCCTGAGACTAGTTGTCATCCAGCAATAGGTTGGGAGTAGTTTACTGAGATCTTTCTTGAAAGATTTGTACCCTATAGCCTTTGTGATAGGCATCATGATGAGCTCTATAGATTGAAGCAGGTTTCTATGGTTGTGATCTAGTACGAGGCACGATTATGTGAGTTGTACCACTATGCCATGTCCAGTATTCCCATGGAGTTTGAGGAGATTTGCCAATTTGTGAAGGGGCTCTTAAGTTATCTCTAAGAGGCACCAACCTCTCTTGTGTTACCCGACGATTCCTTATAGAGAATTATTGACCATACTAGGATGTTAGAGGGTATCAGATATACATAAACGGGTGGTACTAGAGGTGCTAGGGGTAGAGCTCAAGGTGGCATTTGTGGTGGGTCGCAAGTCAATAATGAGCGTTGAGTATGTTATGTCGGTCTAGGATAGACAAAGGCAGAGACCTCTAATCCTATGATTATAAGTATTATTTCAGTTTGCCATTGTTCAGCTTAAGTATTGTTTGACTCTAGGTCCACCTATCCATATGCGTTCACTTACTTTTCTAAGACATTGGTGGTTTGTGTGAGCCTTTTGGTATGCCTATTTATGTTTCTACACCAGTGGGTGAATCCTTAGTAGTGGAATGGGTATATCAAGTTTGTATTGTGGTACTCTCAAGTAGGGAGACCCAAGGCAATTTGATCCTCCTAAACATGCTTGACTTTGATATTTTTATGGGTATGGATTGATTGTCCCCTTACCATACGATCCTTGATTGTTATGCGAAGAAAGTGACCTTAGCGTATCTAGGTTTACCTCAGTTAGTGTAGACAGGTGCTCCTAGCTCTTATCCTAAGGGGTTAATTTCAATTGTTTGTGCTATGCATTTGATGGAGCATTGGTGTTTATATTATTTGGCTTATGTGCATGATATTTGTAAGGAGTTGTCTTCTTTAAAAGCCAGAGAGTGGTGAGAGAGTTCATGGATGTGTTTTCAATTAACTTACTGGGTGTTCCTTTATATCGTGATGTTGATTTTTCCACTGATTTGGAGCTGAGCACTAAGTCTATATCTATTTCCCCTTATTGAATGACTCCTGTAGAATTACAAGAATTGAAGGAGCAATTACAAGATTTATTGAAGAAAGAGTTTGTTCGGCCTAGTGTGTCGCCTTGGGGTATACCAGTGTTGTTCGTGAAGAAGAAAGATGGTACTATGAGAATGTGCATTGACTATCTTCAGTCCAATAAAGTGAATATCAAGTACAAGCATCCCTTGACTCATATTAATGATTTATTTGATCAGCTTCAAGGTGCTTCAGTGTTTTCCAAAAATTAATTTGAGGTCGGCGTATCACCAATGGAAGGTCCAGAGTCAGACATCCTGAAGACTACTTTCAGGACTCGATATGGGCACTATGAATTTGTGGTTATGTCATTTGGACTAACGAATGGCCCCATCGATTTTACAAAGTTGATGAATTAAGTGTTCAGGCCTTACCTAGATTCTTTTGTGATTATATTTATTGATGACATCTTGGTGTATTCTAATAGTTAGGTAGACCATGTTCGTCACTATGCTATAGAGATTGTGTGAGGAGAAACTGTATGCTAACTTCTCCAAGTATGAGTTTTGGCTTGCGTCTGTGACTTTCTTGGGTTATGTGGTGATTAAGGATGGTATTATGGTTGATCTGACCAAGGCTATAGTAGTTTGTGATTAGGTGAAACCCACTTCAGTGATTGAGATTTAGATTTTTATTGGGCTAGCGGGTTATTATCGTCGATTTGTTCAGGGATTCTCCTTTGTCACAACTCCTTTGACCCGATTAACTCAGAAGGATGTTGCATTTTTATAGACCGATTTGTGTGAGGCTAACTTCCAGAGGCTCAAGGAGTTATTGACTTCAACACCTATTCTATCATTATCCGAGAAAAGTATAGCTTTTGTTTTTTATTGTGATGTTTTTAGTATCATTTTAGGTGGAATATTGATGCAGAAGGAAAGAGTCATAGCGTATAATTCACGATAGCTGAAGGTCCATGAGCAAAACTATCCTACTCGTGATTTGGAGTTAGCTGCATGGTGGTTGTTTTGAAGCTATGGAGGCATTATCTCCATGGGGTACACTGTGAGATCTTCACAGACCATCATAGCCTAATATATATTTTCTCTCAGTCTAATTGGAACATGAGACATCATATGTGGTTGGAGTTGTTGAAAGATTATGATATTTGTGTTTTTTAGCACCTTGACAGGGATAATGTAGTGGTGGATGCCTTGAGTTGAAAGCCTTCTAGTATGGGTAATTTGGCCTTTTGTTGGTTGGAGGAGAGGTCATTAGCGTTGGAGGTTCAGTCTTAGGCCAGACAGTTGATCAAACTTAACATCTCCCCATCTCATAATGTGTTGGCCTTCATTGAGGCTACGTCTAACATTGATGGATAAGATTTGTGCTCACTAGTTCGATGATGATAAATTATGTGTGATTCAAGATAAAGTATTGAAGGGTGAAGCTAAGTCGGCTTTTCTTGAGTATGAGGAAGTGTTGAGGATTAATGGGCACATTTGTGTGCCTAAGGTAGGTGATTGGGTTCACTTGATCTTGGAGGAAGTTCATTGTGCTAAGTATTTCATTCCCCTAGGTGTGGCAAAAATATTTCATAACTTGAATCAACATTTTTGGTGGTGTGGGATGAAGAGGGGCATTGTAGAGTTTGTGGCTAAGTGTTTGAATTGTCAATAAATTATCAGTAGGTCAAGTATAAGAAAAAAGAAATTAGGTGGTTCGATGTAGAAGTTGTCCATTCCCGAGTGGAAGTGAAAGCGTATCACCATAGATTTTGTGACTAGATTACCCGTGGCATTGGGTAAGGCTAACTCAGTTTGGCTGATTATAGACAGGTTGACAAAGTCAACATACTTCATTTCAGTGAGTACTAGCCATAGTGTGGAGAAGCTAGCTAGGATCTATATACGTCAGATTGTTAGATTGTATGGGGTGCCTATCTCTATTGTGTCAGATCGAGGTTTGGTATTCACTTACCACTTTTGGAAGGTGTTGTAGCATGATTTAGGTACACAGTTAAACATGAGTTCAATTTTTCATCCCCAGACAGACAGTCAATTCGAGTGGACTATTCAGGTATTGGAGGATATGTTTAGGGCCCGCGTGATTAATTTTGGTGCCCGATGATACCAACATTGCCATTAGCAGAGTTGTTTGTTATAACAGTTATCACTCCAGCATGTAGATGACATCATTTGAAGCATTATGGGCTTAGGTGTCGGTCACCTATTAGGTAGTTCAACTCAGTCACCATTGATGCATTAGACACTAATTTACTCAAAGATACTATAAAGCAAGTGTGCCTAATCCATAGTCAATTGTTGATAGTCCAGAATCGACAGAAGAACTATGCTGACAGAAAAGTTCGACCTTGGAGTTTATGGTAGGCAATCATGTGTGGTTGAAGATACCATTCATAAAGAGTGTGATGAGGTTCGGGAAGAAGGAAAATCTTAGCCTGAGATTTATTAGCCCGTTTGAGATTTTGAGGAGAGTAGGTGAGATGGCTTATGAGTTTACCTTTCTACCTATATCATCAGTTGTCCATCCAGTATTTCATGTCTCTATACTTTGAAAATACATAGCGGACAAATCCTATGTTATTTCTTATGATGCCATGGAGTTGGGGCCGAACTTGACTTATGAGAAGGAGCCAGTAGCCATTCTAGATAGACAGGTTCGTAGGCTCAGGACTAAGGAGATCGCTTCAGTTAAAGTTTAGTGGTGGCATCGACCTATTGAGGAGGCTACTTGGGAGACGGAGTTAGATATGCATGCCCGATACCTTCAACTTTTCAAAATTTTAGGTACTTTCTTCTACCATATGTTTGAGGATGAACATGATTCTTAGTGGTGGCTAATGTAACAACCCATTAGGTTATTTTAAGAATTAATCCTCTTATTTTTATAAAATATCCTTCTTGTAAATTTTAGATGGGTATTTTAGACCATTCAATAAGAATAACTATTTAAGTTATGGGTAAATTTAGATAGCAAATCTAATTGAGAAATTAAGTTAAATTGTATTTAACTAATAACTATACACCTTGGTTCATATATATTAAAATAAAATTAGTGGAGTAATTTTTTTGTTAACCTAATTACTTTGAGAAGGTAAAGAACAGAGAAGGAGAGAAAAAGAAATTCACTGCAGCGCACAAGATCACTTCTTGTTAGGTAAATTTCAGGTAGATGAAGATCTTACTTGAGTTTTGTTAGTGGGGTCATAATTAGTTAAGAATTAAATGGGTGTAGGGTGTGAAGCAAACGCAGAGAATGAAAAGAAAAGCATTAGTTTAACCTATAACTTCTAATTGTTTACAACAACAATATTAATTTTTAAATGAATGTAAATTTTGGGGTGAATGGGAATGTAATGATGGTCATGATTACCTTAATGCAATTGCTGGCAGCATCTTGCAATTGTTGCTTGGATAGTACCTTAGACATGGTGCTGTACGTTTCCTAGTTTGGGGTTTTCTCATTCATGGCTATTATATCACAATTAAATTTATTTTTGTTATCTTTGAGGTAAGTAGTTAAATATTTTAGTTGTATTGTATTATATAAAGTATCATTAGGTTATGTCATTTGGAGAAATTAAGAGTTAATCTTACGTTTGAAATTTAGAAAGATTGATTATGGAATTGGATTGGATTTTGGGTTTAGACTAATCATATAGTAATACGGGCATCTTTGGACTCCATGTGACATGTATGTTTTGTTTTTGATAGAGAATTATTGTTTTGGTAGTTGAATTCAAGATTTAACCATTCGTAGAAGTGTTCAAGTGCGGTTATGGCATTGAGGTAGGTTTATCTATCCTTCTTTGAGACTGAGATTGAGTTATTGTATATTCTTATGTTATAATCTATAGGATGAGATTGTATCATGTGTTGGGTTGAAAATTCTTATTGTGATGCTAGGGTGAGGGTTTTAATTATCCATATGATTTCCTTGAGAGCATGTGAATACTAAATTGAGAATATTATAAATATGACACATTAAGAAAGGTTGAGAAGTTGTGAATGGTGTTCCTATTATGATTCCTTGACCACGAGCATTTGGGTGGCAAGGTAGTTGATGCATTGAGATTCTTATCATAAGTCCTTGTCCATGAGTACTTGGGTGGCAAGGTAGTTGATTGAGATTCTTATCATGAGTCCTTGACCACGAGCACTTGGGTGGAAAGGTAGTTAATATTTTGAGATTCTTATCTTAAGTCCCTGACAACGAGTACTTGGGTGGCAAGGTAGTTGATATATTGTGATTGAGGTATATGGTCTGCGAGGTCCCCATGAGTCCTATTAGTCTATGGATCCTTAGCTTCATGGGGGTGCGACGGTCTTGATACAACCTTGCATTTCATTGCATGACATTGCATACCGTATCGTTATACTACTTGTGTTAGTTTTGGATTGACTTATTTTAGATTATATGTTTGCTTTATTTGCACTGTTCTATATAAATTGGCAGCACTGATGTTAGACTTATTTTGTTGTTGCAGGTTGAAGAGTTCCTAGATTATTTCATGGTTTATTCAATTTCTGATTCCAGTCGGTTAAACCAACTGGGTACATATTATGTGTAATCACCCCTACTTCTTTATTCCCCCACGAATTCTAGTCAATGATTTCCACGTGTAATTTGATTTGTTCTAGCAGTTGATTATCTAGATCTAGCGGTGAGATTCATGGCTTCGTGTTGTCATTAGATTCTATTTTAGTTGTGTAGATTTTATTTCTATTCAAAGACTAAGATGTATTGATTTCCCTAGTTTTGTTATTAGTTTATCTTCATACTTGTGATACCAGGTTCTGAAATATGGTTTTATCGTGAGGTTTAGAATTAAGTGGTCTTTTAGTCATGACCCCATTTTGGGTCGGGACAAACACATCAATGAAAATGATTTAACATTATCTGTTTGTGTTACGAACCAAGCAAGGTGTAAGGGTAGTTGTAACTGCTCTCTCGTACACAAATCAATCTAGTTTCTAGTTGAACAAGATCCCTATATTATTGTGTTTTATTCATTTTCAGCATCTCTCGAATCTAGAATAAACAACTAATTTATCCCCTAGTTGGCCAAACTATGAAGTATAGATAAAAGCAATATAGAAACAACAAATATGATAAACAAATATTTTGAATTAATAATGACTAAACAATCATCTTATTAGCTATCACAATCGTAGAACGAAAAGTTTAACTCCACATAGGCAAGAAGAAATTACCATAAATCATTCAAAGATAAATATAGGAAAAAATATTAATGGAGAAGAAAAGATGAAATCAAAATTCTCCGGCCTGCACAGGCTTCTATTTCTCTTTAGGTTAAAAATTATGTAAAACCTAATTTTATGGAATATCTATAGATGCCGAAGAAAACTTCAAATAAAATAATTGAGTCCAAAATAAATTGGGAAACCCAAAGCTGGAAGGAAACGTGACTTCATGCGACTTGTATTGTACGCCACCTCCAATTGATACGACTACTTATTTGTTGCCAATGTGGCAGCTTAATTTAATTGCAATTGAATTGCAATCTCTTCAAACACTGTATATATATAATAATACATATTATTATATTTCATTTAATCCATTAAGCTGGCTGCTTGATTTTCCTTTTGTGATCCTTCTTTTTTAATTCGATTGAACTCCAAATTTATTTTATTTTCGCATCAATTTAATTCTACAAACACAGTACACAATCTAGCACAATACATAAAACTTATACTTAAAGGATGAATTACAACATTAAATATGAGGTAAATAATAACTAAAAATATATATTTTTGGCCTCACATCAAAACTGATAACATCAACCTCAATAATATCTCAAACCAATAAGATAAATTTTTGGGCAAAAATAATATTTCAAGAAGAGCACATACCAAAACATTGAGCGAATAGTCAAGAAGTAGCAAAAAAACCCCAAAATTCTTGGAGCCCTAACTTGCCAGTACAGTGGGTAGGTGGTCAGAAACTAGCCAGAATCTTAGTCGAAAAGTATGATGGTGGAAGTCGGTGGTGATTGGACCTAAGGAAGAAGTTAAAAGG
>JAOTQJ010091016.1:0-12031 GCA_025642045.1 Solanum sejunctum
TTCACTTGTTCTCAGATAAAATGGTATCGAACATCAATATGCTTGCTTCGTTCATCAAAAATTAGATTTTTCGCTAATTCCATAGCAGAAATATTATCGACAAAAACCTCTGTTGCTTTTTTTTTGCTCCACATGAATATATTTGGCCATTCTTCTAAGCCATATTGCATAACAAACACATGAAGATGCAGCTACATATTCAGCTTCACACGTCGACAGTGTAACACTATGTTGCTTCTTTGATGACCATGTAAAAGCGGTGTCACACAAGAAAAACACAAAGCCTGAAGTGCTTTTTTGATCATCGATATCTCCCCCATAATCACTATCCGCATAAGCTTTAAGTAGAAAATCTTCAGTTCGATAATAATGCAAGCTATGAGTAATAGTACCTTTGATGTAGCGAAGTATCTTTTTTGCAGCTTTGAGATGAGTCAACTTCGGTTTCTCCATGTATCGACTCACAACTCCGACACTATGCATGATGTCCGGTCTCGTGCACGTTAAATACCTCAAACTCCCAATCAAGCTTCGATAATAAGTTGGATCGACGTCCTCACCATTATCGAACTTTGATAATGTTACTCCAAGCTCCATTGGAGTATTGATCGATGCACAATTCTTCATGCCAAATTTTTCAAGAACATTTCCAGCATATCTTGTTTGGGAAATAAAATTTTCCTCTGCACTTTGCTTTACTTCAATGCCAAGGAAATAATTCATGAGGCCATTATCCATCATCTCAAATTCTTTCACCATTGATGCTTTGAAAGTATCAAGTAATTATCAATTATTCCCAGTTAAAACAAGATCATCAACGTAAAAATAAGCCAATAAGATGTTACCTCTCTCTTGCTTCACATATAGTGCATGCTCATATGGACATTGAGCGAAGCCATTTGCCTTGAAATAGGCATCGATTCTGGAATTCCATGCTCTCGGTGCTTGCTTAAGCCCATAGAGAGCTTTCTTCAATTTCAACACTTTATCTTCATGTCCTTTGACAAGAAATCCAAGGGGTTGTTGGACATAAATTTCTTTATCAAGAAATCCATTCAAGAATGTCGATTTGACATCCATTTGATAAAGTTGTCGATGATTTTGAGCAGCAACAGAAATGATTAATTGAATGGTTTCCATATGAACTACCGGAGCAAAAACGTCATCATAGTCAATACCTGATTTTTGCTTGTAACCTTTGGCAACAAGTCTTGCCTTGTATCTTGTCACCTCTGCTTTCTCGTTCTTCTTCACTTTGTAGACCTATTTAACGCTAATAGATTTCTTATCTTTTGGAAGAGTATAAAGCTCCCATGTTTGATTCTTCTTAATAGCATCAATTTCTTCAATCATGGATTTTCTCCACTTTTATTCTTTCGATGCTTCTTCAAACATAAGTGGTTGAAAATATGCAAGGAGACACACAAGATGCAGCTCCTCGATGGCTTCATAAATTTTGGACAATCACCTCGTTCTTGGAGCTTGCGGTTCATCGACTTCACGTGAAGATGAACTTGAAGATAAAATTAGAGGAGAAGATGTCGACTCCACTTGATCAACATTACCACGAACATTTTCTTCTTCTTTTGAAGCATCTTGCCACATGTCATCTTCATTGAATTTCACATCTTTACTAATATGTACTTTCAAAGTGTTAGGATCAAATAATCGATAATCTTTTGATGAAGTGCCATACCCGATAAAGATGAGCCTTTTGCTCTTGTCTTCCAACTTCGAACGATTTTGATCTGGACATGAGAATAAGCAACAAACCCAAATACTCTCAAGTGTGTGACGCTTGGTCTTCTTCCCGTCCATGATTCATGAGGAGTTACATCATAAATTCCATAAGTGCGGCATCGATTTTGAAGATAGACAGCATATGCAACAGCTTCAGCCCATAGCTCCTTGGGCAAGTTTTTGCTTTCCAATATGCTTCGAACCATGTCGATAATGGTTCTATTTTTCCATTTTGCAATGCCATTTTGTTGAGGCGAATACGGTGCCGTCAAAAATCTTGGAATTTCATGACTCTCACAGAATCTTTTGAATTAAGTTGATGTGAATTCTCCACCACGATCGCTTCGCAATGCCTTGATGTAAAAATCACTCTCCTTTTCAACAAGTAATTTTAATTTCTTGAATTTCTCAAACACTTCTGATTTTTCCTTCAAAGAATACACCTAAGTGTTCGAGTAAAATCATCAATAAATATAACAAAGTATCGATGACTACTATATGACTGAGGTGTGAATGATCCACACACATCGGAATGAATCAACTCCAGTGGATTCTTCGCTTGATACGTTGTTTCCTTGGGAAAACTACTTCTTGGATGCTTGCCAATGACACATCCTTCGCATAATCGATCGAAGTGATCGATATGTGGTAATCCATGAACCATCTTTTTTTGAGAAAGCAAATTGAGTCCGGCGAAGTTAAGATGGACAAACCTCAAATGCCAGAGCCATGAGGGATCATTGACACACGCCTTAAGACATCGAGACATCTCATTCTTTATGTTGAGCATAAACATTCTATTCTTTGACATCTTTATATTTGCAATCACTCTACGATTTCTATCTCTTAGTATAAGACTGGGATCCTCCATATGGACAGAATATCCTTTCTCCAGAAGTTGTCCCAAACTCAAAATATTACTTGTCATTTTTGGAATATAATACACATTAGTAATAAACTGACGTGTACCATTTTTCAATTGAATCGGAATCGTACCTTTGCCTTTAACAAGTATCTTGGAGTTATCACCAAATGAGACTTTGCCTTTGATAGTCTCATCCAATTCAATGAACATTTCTTTTCTCCCTAACATGTGATTACTTGCGCTAGTATCCAAGTACCACAATTCGTTGTTTTCTCCACCATCCTCTTTAAAGGCCAATAGAAGAGCTTGGTCGGTATTACTCACCAAATTTGACTTCTCTTCAACATCTTTGCTTTCTTTATGCCAACAATCAGAAGCATAATGGCCAAGTTTATGGCAATTATAACACTGAACTTTAGATTTGTCATACCGTGGACTTGGCGAATTTCTTCTTCGACCATGAATACTTCTTTGATTCTGGGATTGATCATCATTTTGATAATAGTTTTCTCTGCTTCATCCATGTCCTATTCCTTGAAATCAACCTCGTCCTCGACCTCGATCATGAGTCGATGCTCGATTTTGCATATGGTCTATCTTTTGCTCCTTCTTATCTTGAATGGTCAGCTTTGCTTAAAGTGCTTGCTCCAGCGTCTTATCTTCCTTCCTCTTCTTACGGTGTTAATGTGCCACCAAGGAACCAGCAAGCTCATCGATGGTGAGCGTTGCTAGATCCTTTGATTTTTCTATTGCAAATACAATATTCTCAAAATTATCAATTAAGGACCTCAGAATCTTCTCCACAACTCGTGCATCAGACAGGTTTTCTCCATCTCGATTTAATTGATTCACCATGATTTCAACATGCGTGATGTATTCGGACACTCCTTCGACTCCTTCATCTTCATGCCTTCCAACTCACCACAAAGAGTTTGGAGACGAACTTGTTTAACTCTATCAGCTCCTTTGTACGCAGTCTCCAAGATGTCCCATGCTTCTTTTAAAGTTTCCATACCGGCAATCTTCTCAAAGCTAGACTCATCAACAGCTCGAAACAACATGTACAAAGCTGTCTTATCTTTTGATTATGTCTCTTTCAACGCTTTAGTTTGAGCCGCTGAGTATCCTTCGGTAGTTTCTGGTTCTACGAAATCTTCTTGAACAACTTCCCAACAATCCATTGAACCGAGAAGAGCTTTCATTTGGATGCTCCAATTCTGGGAATTCACCTTCGTCAATTGGGGAAGTTGCATATTATTGGTTACACTTTCCATAGGCTCTGATGCCAAATGTTAAGTGTGCAGCGGAAAAGACTCACACAATTGTCTCACACAAGAAGGAGAGTAAAAGAAATTTTGAACTTAGCACTTTATTTACTTTTCTTGCTTGAAAAAATAATTACAACATGCACCTATTTATAGGCTAAAAAAAACTTTTCACTTCCAAAGAGATAAACATAAAACTTGAATAGTCATAAAACAAAAAGGCTCTTGATTAGATACATGTATCTTGGACTAAATTCATCCTCCTTTATTAAATTTTTTTGAGTGTTTCAATCTTTTTCAATGAATTTGGTTTAGTTTTCAACAATAATTTGCTGGTTGTCAGGATGATCACCTTTGCTGGTAGAAGTCATGTTTTTGTCTTCATGACCTAGTAAAGTGGATATTGGAAGACAACAAGTTGTGTCAATTATTACAGTAAGATATTGTGAGTATGGTTTTAGCCCGTCAATGGATAGTGTAGTTATAAACTTCAAAGAATTGTCTAAGATCTTACTTGTATATTGTGTTGATGTTTTGGTATGGGGGTCTGTTGGAGTAGAATTTAACATTGTTGGTGCGACGCTTGCCTTGGCTTGTCCCAAAGTGCGTATGTATCTGATCTATAGCATAGTAGAATAGTAATGATTTAATTTATGGGAACACAAACTTAAATAAGGAAAAGAGAGTAAGTGAACATTATGGGAAGAAAGCAATTCGAGTGATTAGAAAGGGTGAAGCATTAGATATGAGAGCAATCTTCATGTGTCCCATGGCATGTTAGATTAAAAATGGTCCAATTGAAGGGTAATGTGGATCATTTTTGCGTCGATTACGTTAGCATAGATATAGTTCATGAACTTATAAATATCGAGAAGAACTAATATAGGCACTTCAGTTGAAAATTCAAGTGCACTGTCATAAACAAGACGTCAGAAAGAAGGAATAGGATGATTTCTATAGCTAGCAACAAAAATCATAAATCCTTAACATGGCAAAATCCAGAGGAACAGTTGATACAAAAACAAGCCAAATTGCCTATTAGCTTCCACTAAAACTAATCATTCTTTCATGATTTAGTTACAGCTACATGAACCAAGTGAGCCACTCAAAATCTGTAAACAGAATCAAATTTAGGCATTTCATTTGGTGAAATTGGGGATTTTTCATTAACTCAAAGTTTTAACAAAATGGTGATTATAAAAATATTCTAACTCTATTTTTTCAAATTCGATTATGAAATACGAATTGCTATTTAAGCTACTGATTCTATAACATCATTATCCTTATTTCCCTTAGGTTGACAACTGAGAGCTAAACTACTTTCCCTCCCCGGAATTCTCACTATCGTCATTTGAGCTTGGGGTAAGTGAGTACATAAGGTTGTGGGTAAAGGTATGGGAATAACACAACGACAAGGAGTCATTCCTAAAATAACCAATTTTTGTGTTGTTATTTGATGGTTCCAGTGATTGAAAACTGCTGCTACTCCTAGGGAACCCAAAGAAAGATTAAAGGTTCCATCTTTTGGATTGTGTTCAGTAATTTTTGCCTGAGTTTCCTCATTTTCGGCTACCCTTTTAGAGGAAAGATGCAAATTTCCATCTCTTGACTCATGTTCTCTAATATCTGTGAGAATTTCCTCATTCTGAGCTACCCTTTTGGAGGAATTTCCTTTATATTCATTTAACTGGAGGAAATTCGTGCGAGGAGAGTTTAAATTAATATTTTTCAAAACAATCGTTTCATGATGCAAAAGAGGTTCCAATACTAAACTTCAAGATGACCATAACCAACACAATGACTGACCAGGAGAAACCATAAATGTGTGATCATATGAAAATTAGGATATGCATTTAAGTTGGATGATATTACACCTTCCATAAGCGACCCTTCATTTGGGCTGTTAGATACATGTCAGAAGAGTTCAACAAATGGCTGGTGGAAGAGAATTTCGAGGAAAGAGTTAAAGGACGGGGACTTTTAATCACAGTTCGTTACCACAGGCACTAATCTTGTCTCACCCTTCATTGGTGCATTCTTGACTCACTTTGGATAGAATTTTAGTTTGGAAGGTATATCAGCTGGCGTACTAATGATCAGTTGGCCAATGTCTATTGAGCAGTTCTGCAGTGAGAGGCTAATAGCGAATGTAGTGAAGACAGGAGTGAGGAGGCCATGGAGAATCCAGTGTTGTCCAGGGAGGTTGAAAAATTGGGAGCACAAGTGAGCAAAGATGATAAAGTTACTTCCACCTGTGACAGTATTTGCATATGGTTTCCTCATCACTTGTGATATTTTTCGCTATCAATTTATTTTGATTCTCCAACAGCATGGGTTTCTACTTTTTTTTGAAGTTCAACAGATAATGATGAAAGGAAAGGAGAAGCATAGAGAGATGTACACCAAGGAAACATCATTTGTTACTACTTGACGTATCGACAGCTTCCATATTACAGAAGCTTGTCTTTGTCGCAAGAGAAGAAGACTTACCCTTCCTCTCTAGAAAAATCAATTGATTCTGTTGATGGAATACTTCCACCCTGTGCAGAAGTACCAATCAGAGGATTAGATTCTGTATTAACAAATCATTATACATCTACTGAAGCACCACTGTAACTACAACTAATCTCTAAGAAGTCAGATCAAGCATACTAATGAAGATTTTTGCTTTGAAGTCCCTACCAGATATTTGATACAGAAAAAGGAAATGTTAACGTTAACAATGGAGACTACAGATCCTCTAATGATTGATCACAACACTGTTTTTACTGGTTGGTGTATAACGACTTGTTAGGAAATATCCCTCCTACATGGAGGAAGTGTCCAATTAATTTGGGCTCTTTAATTGGACTACTCTTTAAGCCCAAATTTATTTCATTTTGTCTTGGCCTATTTCACTAGCAGCAGTCGTAGATATATATATTTAGCAGCAAAATCAGATTATTAGTCAGCAGAAAATCAGAAAGCAGAAAATCAGAAAACAGAAAGCAGAAAACAGAAAGCTGTAGACATTTTCGTCACTGTACTGATAGCCTGGTTTTCCTTCCAAATCGAAGGCTAGACGGAGTCTGATCGTCCTCAAATTTTAGTATGTTGTTCGTGACCCTTTCTCTTCAAGTACGTTGATCAGTAACTTATGCCCGAAAGGTCATTTTCTTGCTATGTTTTCAGACCTGCATTTTCAGGTCCTTTTTCTGTATTTTTGGTGAAATTGTTGGTTGTTGTTTTGTCAAGGATGCTCCTTGATGATTATAATTTACTCTAGTGTTTACTAGAGAGGAGAACTTGTTGTACCCACTTGGTTCTTGGTGATTAGTGAAAGTTTTTGTACCATTGTTGAACAGTACCATAGTTTTCTCCCCGATTCGGGGTTTCCACGTAAATTGCGTGTTCACTAATTTATTTCCGCTGATTTAAACTGATTTGCTGCTGCTGTTTTTTTTGGAGTTCATTGTGCCTTGTTATTCATCTTATTTATTTGGGAGAAAAGATTTTATTGTGCTTCTGTTTATGTTTAGTCATTGCTTTCCCAACAAAGTGGTATCAAGAGCTTGGTTATTTTTGGTTGGCTTCTTGTGTTGTTTATAATGGATGATAAAGTAATTGTGCAAGGTATGGTTAGTTTGGACTCCACGAGTTATTCTATTTGAAAAATTCATATTGAGGATTATTTGTGTCTAAAGAATTACTTGACCCAATTTGTATAAAGATCATCCAACAGGTGTTGTTGAGAAAGATTGGACTATCTTAATCGAAAAGCCATTGGCTCCATTCTTCAACATGTTTCTTTAAGTGTGCTTAAACATGTTGCTAATGAAACTAATGTGTTTGATATGTGGAAGAAATTTGAATCCGTGTATGAGAGAAATAATGTTATGGGCAAAGCTTCTTTGATTAGGAAGCTTGTTAAATTGCAATACAAAGATGGTGATAGCATTGTAGTTCACATGAATGAGATTCAGGGTGTGGTAAACCAACTAGCTGGAATGAAGATGAAATTGGAGGATGAACTTCAAGCTTTGATGTTGCTTTTCTCATTACCTGATAGTTAGGATACCTTGGTAGTTTTACTTAGCAACTCTGCTCTGGATGGCAAGATGACTATGGAGATGGTCAAGGCTAGTTTTCTAAATGAAGAGGCTAGGAGGAGAGAATCAGGTTTTCCCTAGCCAAGTTGAAGCAAATGTGATTCTAGAATCCAGCAGGGGGAGAAGCAAGACCAAAAATCCTCATTACAGAGACAAGTCCAGGGGGAGATCCAAATCAAGGAAAAGAGACTTCATTTGTCATTATTGTCAGAAGCCGGGTCACATTGAGAAATTCTACTGGAAGAAAAGAAAGAGATATGTCCCTGGAGAGAAAAGAGAAAACTAAGAATTTCGAGCAAAAGCCAAATGAGAAGAACACTACAGCCTTGGTATCTAGTGATGATGGTTTGTTTATTATCGATGATCATTTATTAAATGTAGCCTGTAATGACTACACATGCGTGATTGATTCTGGTGCATCTTATCGTATTACTTTGCACAGGGAGTACTTCTCGTCCTACACTACTGGTGATTTTGGTCATGTGAGGATGGTAAATGGTGGTTTGTCTAAGATCATCGGTAAAGGCACTGTTTGTTTAGAAACTTCCACTGGTTGCAGGTTGGCACTCAGGGATGTGAGACACGTGTAGATATTAGATTGAGTTTGATTTCAGTTGTCTTGCTTGATGATGAGGGCTATGAGAACAAATTTTGTTATGGAAAATGGAAACTCTCTCGGGGAAATTTAATTGTGGCTCGAGGTAAGAAGCAGAATTCACTTTATGTTATGCAGGCCAATATATGTAGCGGAGATGCCAGTGTAGCAGGTGATGCCTCTAGTGAATTATGGCATAAGAGACTTGGTCATATGAGTGAAAAGGGCTTATAGATACTTTCCAGGAAAGATTATCTCCCAGATATTTTAGGTGTGCCTTTAAACTCTTGTGTTGATTGTTTGGCTTGAAAACAACATAGAGGTGCATTCCATACATGTTCCCCACGTAGAAGAAAACATGCTCTAGATCTTGTTCACACTGATGTTTGTTCTATGGATGTTAAATCACATCGTGGTGCATAATATTTTGTGACTTTTATTGATGATTTTTCTTGAAAAGTGTGGGCCTTTTTGTTGAAAAATAAAGACCAGGTACTTGATGCTTTTAAGAAGTTTCATGCTAGAGTTGAAAGAGAAAGTGGCAGAAAACTCAAGTGTGTCAGATCAGATAATGGTGGTGAGTACAGGGGTCCATTTGAGAACTACTGTAAGAGTCAGGGCATCAGGCTTGAGAAAATAGTTCCCAAGACACCTCAACTTAATGGAGTTGCAGAAAGAATGAACAGAACCATTGAGGAGAAAATCAGATGTTTGCTATCTCATGCTAAGTTGCCAAAGTCCTTTTGGGTGGAGGCAATGTCTACTGCAATGTACTTGATTAACGTTTCCCCCTTAGTTCCTCTTGAAGGCAATGTTCCTTGGAGAGTTTGGTCAAGGAAAGATGTCTCCTATAAGCATTTGAGAGTCTTTGGCTGTAGAGCATTTGTTCATATTCCTAGAGATGAGAGATCCAAGCTTGATAAGAAGACCAAAGAGTGCATTTTCTTGGGATATTCAAAGGATGAGTTTGGATACAGGTTATGGGATCCATGTAATAGCAAAATAATCAGAAGCAGAGATGTGATTTTCTTTGAAGATCAGACCATTGAAGATTGTGAGAAGAAGCAGGCAAATCCTTCTCCATGCATCACAGTTGATCTAGTTTCATATCATTCTCGTGTTGTAGTCCCTCAAGATCATGGGGGAGATATGCAAAATCATGCAGATGACACTCCTGAAGATGAAAATCATGATGATGGTAATGATGATATTCCTAAGTTAAAGCCACATTCAGAGCCACCACCACCACCTCAGTTGAGAAGATCCACCAGAGATAGAAAACCTTCCATGAGACTTTTGGAGGATGATTTTGTGCTAGTCACTGATGGAGGAGAACAAGAGACATATGATGAAGCTATGTCACACGTGTACTGCTAGAAGTGGTATGATGCCATGCAAGATAAGATGACATCCTTGCATCAGAACCACACATATGAGCTTGTAGAGTTGCCTAAGGGCAAGAGAGCACTTAAGAACAAGTGGATACATAGATTGAAGTGTGATGAGAGCAGCTCACAACCAAGGTACAAGGCAAGATTGGTTGTAAAGGGTTTCAGTCAGAAGAAAGGCACAGACTTTGATGAGATATTTTCTCCAGTTGTCAAGATGTCCTCTATTTGAGTTATACTTGGATTAGCTGCTAGCATGGATTTGGAGATTGAGCAACTTGATGTGAAAACAACATTTCTTCATGGTTACCTTGATAAGGAGATCTACATGGAGCAACCTGAAGGCTTTCAGGTTAAGGGAAAGGAGAACTTGGTATGTCATTTGAAGAAGTGTTTGTATGGTTTGATACAAGCACCTTGGCAGTGGTATAAGAAGTTCGAGTCCTTTATGGTTGATCATGGCTTCCACAAAACACATTCAGATCATTGCGCCTTTGTGAAGAATTACTCTAAAGGTGACTTTATTATTCTCCTTTTATATGTAGATAATATGTTGATTGTTGGCCAGGATACCAAGAAGATTGCTAGCTTGAAGAAGTCATTGTGCAAGTCCTTTGAAATAAAGGACTTAGGCCTTGCTAAAGAGATTTTAGCCATGAGGATCACTCGTGATAGAAAGAACAAGAAACTTTGGCTATCACGGGAATGATATATTGAGAAGGTTCTTAACAAATTCAACATGAGCAATGCTAAACCTGTGAGCTCTCCACTTGCAGCACACATGAAGTTGAGTATAGATCAAAGTCCTTCAAGTGAGAAAGAAAAGAAAGAGATGAATAAGGTGCCTTATGCTTCCGCCGTGGGCAGTTTGATATATTCCATGGTATGAATGAGGCCATACATTGCACATTCAGTTAGGGTTGTTAGCTGATACATGTCAAATTCGGGTAAAGAGCACTGGACAGTTGTGAAGTGGATTATCAGATATCTTAGAGGTACCTCCAAAGTTTGTCTATATTTTGGTATTGGACAACCTGAGTTATCTGGGTACACAGATGCAGATATGTCTGGAGATGTTGATACTACAAAGTCTACCTTGGCTTACTTGATGACATTTGCTAGAGCTGCAGTTTCATGGCAATCACGATTGCAAAAGTGTGTTGCTTTGTCCAATATTGAGGCAAAATATATAGCAGCTGTTAAGGCAGACAAGGAGTTATTATGGATGAGGAATTTTCTTGAGGAGCTTGGTTTGGAACAAGAAAATTATCTTCTTCACTTTGATTCTCAAAGTGCCATCCACCTTGCCAAGAATGCCGCTTTTCATTCTCGAACCAAACACATTAAGAAAAGATACCATTGGATTCGAGGAGCTGTGGAGGACAAGTCATTTGAACTTGTGAAGATTCACACAAGTCATAATTGTTCAGATATATTGACCATGACTTTGCCAAAGGAGAAGCTCGTATTTTGTCGAGAAAGGGCCGGTTTGATTGCTTACTTCATGTAGGAGTGAGGGGGAGATTTGTTAGGAAATATCCCTCCTACATGGAGGAAGTGTCCAATTGATTTGGGCTCTTTAATTGGACTACTCTTTAAGCCCATGTTTATTTCATTTTGTCTTGGACCATTTCACTAGCAGCCAGTTGTATATATATATATATCAGCAAAATCATATTATTAATCAGCAGAAAATCAGAAAATAGAAAGCAGAAAACAGAAAGCTGCAGACATTTTCGACACCGTGCTGCAGCCTGGTTCTCCTTCTGGATCGAAGGCCAAACGGAGTCCGTTCGTCCTCACATTTTAGTATGTTATTTGTGACACTTTCCTATTCAAGTACACTGATCAGTTTCTCATTTTGATGCCCGAAAGGTCATTTTCTTGCTGTGTTTTTAGACCTGCATTTTGAGGTCCTTTTTCTGTATTTTGGGTGAAATTGTTGGTTGTTGATTTATCAAGGATGCTCCTTGATGATTGTAATTGCTTTTAATGTTTACTAGAAAGGAGAAATTATTATACCCACTTGGTTCTTGATGATTAGTGGAAGTTTTTGTACCGTTGTCGAACAGTACCGTGGTTTTCTCCCC
>JAOTQJ010091027.1:0-12031 GCA_025642045.1 Solanum sejunctum
GTTCCATGAAAGCCAGACAATTGATGACATTGAAAAACCCACAGTGTCTCAGAAGACAAATGTTGCAAATCAGATGCTAGAAGCAACAAAAGAACCATTCATAAGAAATGGTGATATTCTGCCTGAAGATATGCCAAAAGTAGAAGACGATGGGGAAAGTGACGATGCTGAGCAGGGGGAGCCACAACCCCATCTGTCAGACGTTCCAGGACCACCATAAGGTTAAGATGATAGTGCATCTCCTTAGATTATTTCAGAAGTTCATAGATCTGAACGAGGTCGGATTCCATCCAGAATCCTAATACCTTCTACTTACTGAAGATGGAGAACCAGAGAGTTTCTATGAAGTAGTATCTCATAAGGACAAAGAAAAGTGGTTTCTCGTAATGTAGGATGAAATGGAGTATCTGCAGAAAAATCAGACTTATAAGATTGTAGAACTTCCACGAGGAAAGAAGGCACTAAAAAAATAAATGGGTGTTTAAGCTGAAAAAGGATGGTAGCAGAAAAATAGTGAAATACAAAGCACGACTTGTAGTCAAAGGGATCGGCTTTGATGAGATATTTTCACTAGTAGTCAAGATGACTTCAATTAGAGTCATACTTAGAATGGTCGCAAGTATGAACTTGGAGCTTGAACAGATAGACCAACGTGGGCAGAGTCACCGGTGTGGCATTAAGACCAAAAATCTATAAAGGTGTCTTGTATCGAAAGTCTTCCTGTCATGTGATGGTACAGGCGGCGTGTCCCATTAGACAATAACGACGGTTTAAGATGAATTAGCGAATCAAATGGTGTGTACGAGGCTAGATATTCTCATGCAGTGGGAAGGGTGAGTCATTTTCTTTCTAACCCCGGGAAAGAGCACTGGGAGGCAGTAAAGTGGATTCTTAGGTACCTTAAGGGTACAATGAAATTATATCTTTGCTGTGGGGGAGCTAATCCAATCTTGGAGGGCTATACAGATGCAGATATGGCTGGAGATCTTGATAGTAGGAAAACTACTTCAGAGTTCATTTTCACTTTTGCAAGGGGAGCTGTTTCATGGCAGTCAAGACTACAAAAGTGTGTTGTTTTATCCTTAACCGAAGTAGAATACATTATTGCCGCGGAAGCTGGAAAAGAGATGTTGTGGTTAAAGCATTATCTCCAAGAATTTGGAATCAAGCAAAAGGAATATAAGATATATTGTGACAGTTAGAGTGCTCTAGATTTGAGCAAGAACTCCATGTACCATTCTCATATAAAACATTTTGATATTCGATATCATTGGATATGCGAGGTGATGGATCGACAACTGTTGAAACTAGTGAAGATCCATGCGAAGAAGAATCCAGCTGACATGTTAACTAAAGTGCTGACTCGAAAGAAGTTAGAGCTATGCAAAGATATAGCCAGGATGCTTGTTTAGGATATGACTGGAGGGGGAGAATTGAAGAAATCCAGCCACATCTTTTGACATTGAATTCAAGAATGGCTAGCTGCTGTCAAGGAATTCAATAATGGCTGCAAATTCAGTTCAACAAATGCTGCAAAGCAACAAAGTTTGAATTTGATTTTTCTTGTCATTGATGTCATCAATGACATCAAGGGGGTAGAATTTCCCCTATAAAAGGAGCTGTTGAGCTCCTTCATTAACCACCACCAAGAACACCAAGACAAGAGTGTGTTGTGTGAGTCTGAGAGTTGTTTTGTAATCTATTCTGGTAAGTAATAGAAGAAATATTTCTCTTAAATTTGTGTTTATCAATGCTCTATTGATCCTTTGGCCTCAAGAATAATGTTTATGTGATGACATTTCATACTCTTGCAGGGTGGACAGATCAATTACTACAATCGAGTTGTACTCTTCAATCATTTTCTTTACTTTAGTTTTTCTTGAATTGCATGATCTATCATGTTTCACATTAATTATAAATGTTGATTAATAGATAGAAAGCCGTCAAAAGCTTCTTCCTGTGGCCTATTAGTTTCTCTTGCCAATTTTAATGATTTATTTTATGATGATTGTTGGAATGTATGATATAATTTGATGTTGAGTTAGAGGAGTGTTTTTAGTACAATATAGGAACCATCAAGAATCGATTTGCTTCATAGACTATATATTATACTAAAAGGTTAAGGCTCGTGCTAAGTACGGGCCCAAAGGTGATTTATTTATCTCGGCGCCCTGTTGTTATGTTCATTATGTAGTTTATCGCTACAGTCCCTCTAAGTTTGCTTTAACATTTTGGAAATAGTAAAGAAATTATTGTAGCCAAATACTAATTTTATATAGATTGTACCATGTTTGTATTATATGCATCACCAAAATTTAGACATTATAGAAATGCCACTGATGTACCTAACGTAGTCATATACTATATAATTGGATCCTAATATACAGTCTGCAGGGGTACAGTTAAATTTCCACCAATTTGGTCCAGGTTCCTAAAAGATGTACCTAACATAGTTGAATACATTGTGTACAGAGTTTCTCAGGATTTTTCATATACAATATACTTTGATCCTAATATAAAATCTCCAGGGGTACAATTTAAGTGCCAGGAATTTGGTCCGGATTCAAAAATGTTGTTCTGCCAGTTTGTCTGGCTCTTAGAACAACCTGTTTAAAAATAAAGAATAAACCGTGTCAAACAGCATGCCGACTTAACATCTACCAACTTTATTGCAAATTACCTTTTAGTTTTCTTTAGAATTAGTTCTGATCTATCGTGGAGGTTGACTAACAGTAAAAACATGGTTTACTAAATTGTTACTCACAATGTATGCAGCTGCTAGTGGCTTCTTCTTCGCCTCAGCAATTGGCAATGTGCAACGATGGCAAGGCAAATTCCAAAAGTTTTACTTACTGTACAACTTACTGTTTTAGGACCTCCGATTTTGGCATGGCTTCCATAGTAGCTGTAGCAATGCCTATTCATTTTAACCCCTCCAAAATACAGTAGTTCCCTTTTTTGTAAGCTCTCAAAAACCCAAAATAAGCCCTGTACTTCCTGCGGGTAGCAAACATGTTCAGTCTAAGGGACGTAATAGTAATAGTGGTTCTACGGAGAGTCAATTTGGGGCATTGTAGATAGCAATTTCATGGGCTCTGCGTGAATCAATATTAAGTTATTCAGGGGACATCATATATTGAAGTGACTGTAGTAGTGTAGTGTATTATGAAGGCCATTAATCTGACTTTGGTTGGCGTGAGTTATACCATTGGTAGCCATTGCAATGACAATGTATATGTGTAATCAATTAGAGATAATATAGAGTTGCAGTACAAATTAGGCAAGCACTCTTTTGTAGTAGTTGGCACATGACTGGAACATTAGTGGGAGACTAACCTTTTATATTTGGTTGGTTGGTGTAGGTGATTCAATGGACGGAGCAGTCTTTGAACTTTCACCTTCAGTTGCATTTTATGTCCACTATATTCTTGCCTATTGACTTGACCCGTTTGTTGCTTCTTTCATCCACGCTCAGAGGAGAGTTTGATTCCAGTTCCATGTAGGACACAATTGTTAGGTTTGATTGTGCCACGTTAGGGCTCCTCCAAACTACTTTCTCAGTTGAATAAGAAAAACTTTGTCCACCAGCATATCTTGGGCATCTTTAACGGATAACAATTGTCGCTATAAGAAGTGGAAGACAGTGGGCAAAGTGAAAATATGTTTTGAAGGTTAAGTTGAGCTAATTTTGAGTGGTATTTGATGCTTTAGCAAGGGGTGAAACAAAAGCAATAGTAAACTAGATAAGCATCTGAGGTAACCTTAATGAAAGTTGTTTGGAATATGTCGTCGGTCGTCATAGAAAGCACTTTCTCTGCCAGATTGCCTGAGATGAGGGCAGTTGTCGTACCATTTCCATCAATCAGATCAATTTGGAAGGTGTATCTGCCAATCTATATAGTTAATTTGCAAATTATTTGGTACATGTGACATATTGTATAGTCGTGAAATGTACATAAAAGGTGTAAGAGGGAGTATCGAGGTACTAATATGGTCTTTTTCTAGATTTGAGAAAGTCAAACTCCCTGATATCTTTTGTGCATTTTTTTGCCTGCAGCCCGAACATTCCAAGACATAAAATTGCTAGAGGTCATTGGTTAGTGACATTTCTTCCTTGACGTGGAGTATGCCAAACTGTGAAGCAGTACGAATCTATTGATCGTAATGCAGTTATTGAGTCATTGGAGAATGTAGAGATATGTGTTTGACTTACTGATGCTTTTGTAGCAAGATTTGCAATGGAGAACCGAATGATCTTCCGAAGATATCATAGTAGTGGGAGGCATTGTCTCAAACATGACTACATTTTAGCGTAGAAGCTGGTGTTGGTTTGCTTTAGCCCTATCAAGAACAGAACAAATAGTCATTTTTTTTATAAAGTACATTGATAATAGAGGTCAACATGGTGCTGATTGTACCACTCGAGAAGTTTAGATGTATGTGGGTAAGGAGAGTCAATGCATATTGTTGAGTTAAATCTTGTTTGCAATGTTAACCCTGTGCAAGTTCAAAACATATCATATCCTTGGATATCGTTGTGACTGTATTAAGGAGAAAGATACCAATTGATAGATACCTTGGTAAGTTGAAATCCCTATGTTCCTGCCCAAAATTATGGGTACGACTTTTGGATCTTTTATTTTGTTCTCCAATTCTGTGCCTTGAATTTTGCCAAAATTATTCCATAGTGTGAGGAGAAGTTGATGTTGCTTGAAATCAGATTATAAGAAGGTTATTTTATCTCTATTAAGATGTATGACTTTTGAGGCTTTAGTTATTGTACTCACTGATCACCGATTATTGTGGCTTCTCCGGCACCTAGTCTAAGTACGATCAACATATTTAGAAGGTCCACAGTAGACTACAACACCTATGAAATCTGCATTTGTGAGGTAAGTTATGTTAATATGTAATGTCTACAATTGTGAATGTAGTTTGGCATTTGATGTGAGTGAAGTATATACCTATTTCGACGGCAGGAGAAAGCGTATTACCACTAATCTGATCAAATGGTGTGGTGTTAAGCTTCATTGGGAGAGGTAGTGGTATGTCAAGTTTAGCAGACGATTTGACATGTTTAGTAATAGTTTCTCTATCAATTACCTAATGGAACTTTTGTATGGGTCTTTCGTGTGTATTGGCCGAAACTTTAGCTCTTGTCGTGGAAATGAGGTATGTGCTAAAGGGCTGAAGTTTTTCGGCATAATGGCTGATATCTTAACCATACACAACTGCCTGTATTTGTTTATCCTATGTACACGTTGGAATTTCAGAGTTGTAAATATGTAATATATATTAAGGAAAAAGTGGAGATGTTAGCATGGAAGGGCACTGTACCTATTCATCTTCCAAAAATAGATTTTGGAATCGTATTCTTGTCTTGGCTTTGGCGGGCTCAGCTAATATCAATGATTTGGACTTTGCAAGTCCAATCGGGAATATCAGGTGTAATTTGCTATATGCTCAATTTTTAGGTCCATTAGGCCTCAACAAAAATAAAATATCTCCATATAAGTATGGCTATCAATAGTCAGAGAGCTGTGGGGGCTGGTTTTAGTGTATGTAATTTTAATGTGTGTTTAGTGATAATGTGTGAGTGCCACGGTGAGTACTATGGATATTTAAATTGAAGGGCTCAACCCCTGAATGTATAGTTTAAGCGTAGGTGAACATTTGTTAGCGCATACAACATAATGTTTCAATAAGTATTGACTTTAAACCTTTTCTTCTAGAAAATGGGATTTAAATGTGTAAGGTGTTTTTAATCTTGAAACGTTTATTCATACTTAACTTTAGTGAATTTGGGGTGTCAACTTTAAGCCAAAGATTAGCCTTAGCATAATGAGCCAATACAGGTAACCTAGGTACATGTAACCTTAATTATGACTGCCAAAGTGGTAGTTGAGGTATTTGCAGTAGTGATGGATACATGCAAATTGATAAATAACTCATCAAATGCTTTAGTACTCTAATGAGCTTCACAATTTACCTATATAACTTCAGCCATAACTCTTTTGGCATTTTATTAATGTTAAGGCCAGATCAAGTCAATCCTTCACTTTGTAGTTAACTAAAGTTGAGAGCTCAGCAACCCATACAATCAAACATGTGCTTTGCATTGTACAAAAATTGTATTAACAGTAGTGTCAGTAGTAATTGAGGTAGTCTAAGGGAATAGTGTAAACTTTACTTTATTGTCACTTGACTAAAGTAGTTATGTGTAGAAATAACCATAAGAATAGCAGATATAATACCTGAGTTGAGGGATCTTGAGACAGTTCAACCTTGAATAAGTGCAGATGATTTTGTTTTGATAGCTAAAACCTACTTCTCTTCAATTTATAGAAGGGTTAGTTGGTGTACTTTGAAGTATAGTTGTAAACAAAGGCTGCCCACCTATCTAACTTCTAATGAAATGGTAGCAGTAGTAATGAGACCTGTGAAACCACAGTATAAAACTCTCATTCGTGTACATATGGTAGACTTGTGGTTGGGTAATGATAGAGTGTTACATGGGTTAACCCACTTTTGTATAGCTGAGTAGATTTCTTATTTGAAGTCTGAATGATTTATACTTCCATTCAACATAAATCGATAAAATTTGGTGTTATATTTATTATAGCGTGTAATGTATAAATATACAATTGAAGATTAGCATCCATGGTAAAAATCAAGGCAACAGTTAAAACGGGTAGCTCTTACCTTAGGAGGTGGGAGGATACGACTTCCTTGAATTAAGTGAAATGTGTTGTGAATATACCACATAGGAAAACCACCAGTCAACTTAAGGATTCTTTTGGAAGAGACCATGGACTGAAGAAACTTGCCAACTTTTGATTTTGCTATGCTCAATAAGAACATGGAATAGCTCCATACGTTCGTGTTTCGCTTTCACAATCACTCATCTGCAGTTCACAGTTAGGCAAACACGACTCTCAAGTGGTTCCATTCCTTCTTACTGTACTTCTGGGTTAATCTAACCTGACTGGGAAAAAGGTTAGCCAAAGTACGGCGTAGGCAAAAATTTTGATGTGTGACAAAAAATAAACCATAATGCATAATACCAAATAAGGGAATATTAGAGGCCTAAAACAAATATTTTGTCCAGCAAATATGGCAGTACAATATGCATATTGAATGGTAGAAATTTAGATTATATGTGAAGTTGGCTTACTTGGTGCCAGAGTTTGGAGTGTAGTCACCTTTGTGCTTTGGAACTGTAGCCAGCAATTGGGACTGTTGATCATGGTTAGGACGTTTGTTAAATTAAAAGTCTATCATATACTAAACGCTTTCCTAATAATTTCTTCATATACTATATTATATGTTGAATGATCATTTGTATCATCAATCGTAGGTAGTTGTATTAGTATTTTGACGTTATTTGAATTCTATGCTCTGGATAGAGCCATGTAAAGTTGGCCCTAGGAGAGCACTGGTTCTCATAAGTAAATCCAATGAAATCTAAGGTTTTCCCTTGGGTTTTGTTTATTGCCATTGCAAAACATAGTCGAATTAGAATTGTGTTCTCTTAAAGGCAATTGGTATTTTCTCATCAGCAGAGGCTAATAATGGTATTCTAGGAATAAGGACATGTGTGTTTTTGAAGTCACCGCTAGCAATAGTAGCACAAATAACATGTCATTTAAAATTGTGGCATACTAATCTTATTCCATTACAAAGTCCTTCTGAATGATTTAAGTTTCATAATAATATAACAGGGCAATATTTTTTTCAAAGTTAATATGTAAGGAGGTGAATTCGTCAGATTTAAAGTGTGTAAAAAATTCTCAAACTGACATTGATCACCTAATTCAACTATTTCATCAATAGCAGTATAAATAGTAGCGTCATTGAGAAGTTTATGTATAAGCATATCGTTAATTTCATTAACAAAGTCATTTTTAGTAGTTAAAATAACTCTAGAAGTTATCGAAGAGAGATTTGCGTGACTTTATATTATGATAACTTTCCCTTAATAAGTGATTTAGGGATGGTAGTTCTTCAGTATAAAGAATGATTAACTTCTGAGGGAGCGCAATTTTCTAGTTTTCATTCAATGCTTTCTTCTCCGCTTCCTATGCGCATTAAATATTCATAGTAAGAACGATCTTCTTTTGCTCTCATGTTTTCAGATAAGGATAACTTTTCAAGTTGATTCCAAACATTAGAATATACGAGGATTTCGCATATAATGTCTTCTCTTTTGACAGTACGGATAACAGGAAGTGTTTGTCTAAAATCTCCACCAAAGACTACAGCTTTTCCTCTGAACAAATGGGGTGTACCTGTTAGGTCTTTTAATAGCATATCCAAAGCTTATATCATTTTTTTCTTCGCCATAGAGACTTTATCCCAAACAATTAATTTGGAATCTCAAATTAGAGTGTCTAAGGAGCTATGTTTACTAATATTGCAGGTAAAATTATTGTCAATATCAATAAGAATTTTAAAGCGTCAATGTGCAATTCTACCTCCTGGGAGATTGGAGCAGCTACTCCAAAGCTTGTTGTTGCTAAAGCTATAAATCCTTTGGATCTTACATCTGCTAACAAAGCTCGATACAAAAAGGTTTTTCCTATTCCTCCTGGATCATCAATAAAGAAAGCACCAGATTTGTTTGAGTAAACCGTAGCAAGTATTCGGTTAAAGGCCCTCTGTTGTTGTACATTTAGATTTGTTTGCAATAGCAAATCATCTTCAGTTACTGTTATATTTCTTTCAAATTGCACCTCTTTGGCCTTTTTATTTATGTTAGCAATCATAACACTTTCAGGAATGAAATTATATTCTTTTATATTATGGCCCATTGAATGTAATACTTCGTTGATGTGATTTATAACTGATTTTTGAATAGATTGGACTGTCCAATTAGTATTTTGTTTGAAATCTTCTAACATTGAACAATCAAATATTTCCCACAGTTCGTTGGGTTTATCGAATTGCAGTAAACTAATATTGTTGCAAATAACCGTCTTAAACTATAAGGCATTTGATATGTTACTGCTTCATACATACATTCTAGTAATCTTTTATCTAAATATAATAAGCATCTTTCTTAGCAGCTTCTCTAAATGTTGCATAACATACTCCATCAATCATATGGAGATCTTCATAAGATTAAGGGCCTTTTACATTGGTTAAAAGTAATCGCATATAGTATCTTTCTCCTTTAGTTGGATGACATGTGACAATTCTCCCAATGGCATTACTATGTCATCGGCGACATGTCCAGATTTTGTCAGATGTTGACCAAACAAAATACCTTGGGAAATCTTTATAGAGTAAATTGAGTTCTATAACATTTTTATTGGTTCTATTCGTTTTTGAAGAATTCGGTTAGCATTGTGTGTCTTATCATTGGATTATTTAGAATTTGTTCAACACTTTGATTGCTTTTGAAGGATACATATTGTTGTCCTTCTAAATGTAGTTGAAGATGGTATACAGTAGGAGCCATTTCACTTATTGGAAATGCAAATAGACGCATACAGCTTCTGGTGGTGACACTTATCTCGCTGATTGATATTTTTTTATCTCATCTGTTATAGCAGTTGAGTCAGTACTATGTCCCAGAAAAGCTATTATCATGTACTTTGCAAATATATTTGTAGATGTACTTCACTACCTTAATTTCTAAATAGATTTCAACAATAATATTGGAAGTTGAATTTGTGAATTAAATAGGGATTATATGGACCAACCCAAGAGTTATTAACAGCGTATCCTTTGAGTTGAATTGGTTCTTTCAATTTTCTCCTTCTATAAATTGGGTAGGTATTTTTTCCCTTTGTTGTTTGTTCTAAAAGTTTTTCAGATATTTAAATTTATATTTGCTAGTTTTCATGCAATGACATGTCGGATTTATATATCCACAAGGGCCATGAATCATATGCTTAGTTACAACTGTGTATAAATCTTGATCTGTACAATCAGGTAATTCTTCACAAACAATCTTATCATAAGCTTCTGGTGTTAACAATTTATATTGGTCAGTCAATATAATAAGGAAATATGCATGAGGTAGTCCTCGCTTTTAAAATTTGATGGTGTACATCAGGGCTGCTACTTTTTCAAATATTGTTTTTGAGTATATTATTTTTAAGTTCCTCAACCTTAGCACTAAATATTCGGCTGACTAAATCATGTCTATTTTGAACTTCATCAGTTCGCAGCAAATGCTCTTGTATTTTGGGTCATGAAAGATTGCAAGTCATTGTCAAAAATATGTCTAGTTTCCCAAAATGTTATACTAATGCAATAGTATCCATATAGCGATGCCACATGTCTCTAGGACCTTCACTGAAAGTTGCTTGTAGTATTCGACCTTTCCCTATATTAGAAGCATCTCTTTCGCCATGTCTTAATATATCGATAATTCCTTGCAAAACCTCCACTCTAAATAAATTTTGATCTAAGGAGAAAAAATCTAATTGTTTGGTCACCAATTTGATATATTGGTCTACTATATATTGTTGGAAAACCCTGTCATAATGTAAAGTCTCATTTGGTTGTCTATCTCTTATTTGAATTTGGTAGCAATAATATTCTCGGCTTGAAATATTTTTGCTTTTCTTTTTACCCTTTGGTAAAACCTTTGACTTTATATCGAGTAGACAATTCAATCAAAGCCATGTTCATTACACTTGGGAGTTGTTCACTTTTACAATAATTTGGTTGTCTAGAAGTTCTAGATGTGTGGCACACCCTTTTAATACCACAATGCCATCCATTTTGGATGTGAAGAAATAATAGTATATATTGTAATGGATTATAACATCCATAATAGTAATTTATAATTTGCTTTTTTATTATGGGTATATATTTGAATATGAGGTGTGGATGATTTGTCATTTGTTTGGTCTTCTATCCATATGGCCCCTACTTCTGAAGCAGTAGGCGAATTGTAGGTTCGTTGGTCTAAACTAGCAGTTGATTTGAGGGTAATGTAGAATTTCAATAGTTTTGGAACGTCTACTAATGAATTTAAAAAGAAAGTATAGGGATTAAGCCTTAATATATCCATCAGATTTGCCACCATTAATTCACTCAAATTATCTGGTAAATACAGTCGATTTCTTATGTCGCTTTCATTATCATAGAAATATAGCTGCAAATTTCTTGGTTTGTTGTTACTAATGTGCTGTCAAAATGCAGCACATTTGATGACTGAAACAAGGGATTTTGTGAGTTTTTTATGCAACTTTTTATGATTTTTTTGTATTTTTGTGTTGTTCTTGCAGAAAATTTAGGTTGGCATAATTTTGGAGGAAAATTGCAGATTTTGCTGATGCATAGGATATACGAGTTATCTACGAGTCGTAGCCCAAGCTACGAGTCATAGAGTGTTATCGTAGCAAGAAACAGAGACCAAAAAATTAAAAATCTGCTAAGTGGAGGTCAATCCTACGAGGCCATCGTATGAGTCATAAGTCTCACTATGACTCGTATAGTTATACTCGTAGTAGGAAACAGAGATCCCAAACTTTGGATCAAAAAACTAAAGGCAGATCTAAATTCCTAAAATATTTCTGGAATGAGATACGAGCACTGACTACCACTCATATGATAACCTACGAGTCGTATGTTTATCTCATAGCTAATTCCAAAATGCACTTCTCTCAGATACGTGGCACTACGAGGCTATAGTACGACTCGTAGGTCACCTTATGAGTCATATCTTCACCTCGTACCTGAAATCATGCACCTGGTTCAATTGTTTTTACTTGAGTAATTTTATTGTTTCTTGTTTGATTGTTTTATGTGTTATTTGTTTGTTGGAACAAAACATCATGGGACTCTTGCTTAGATATGTGGTGATTTTACAGAGATAATGCCTCCAAGAGGTCGAAGGTGTGCTGCCTCGACTTTAGGACATCGACTGCGAGATAAAACATCAGATGATGATCAATACACTGAGGAAATGAATGTACACCCTGACCCTGAAGGTAACGTGTTAGACCCCGTAATTAACTAAATGGAGGTCAATTGCTCATTCGGAAAAATTGTTGTGATTGAGGTGTATTTTAAA
>JAOTQJ010091038.1:0-12031 GCA_025642045.1 Solanum sejunctum
TCCAAAGCAGACAATACCTCACAGTGTTGGGTCGGGCTGTTACAATACTTATGGAGTACAAAAGGGAAGGAGTCCGACCTGGAGACTTAGGGTTGGCTCATTGCATAGGAGGCCAAGATTATAGGTATAGAGGAGATAGAATAGGATATACTGGAGATAGGATGGGAAATAGATGATATAGGCTCGGGGAGAGGAATGATCAAGATAGGGGCTTGAACACTATCAAGGTTACACTTCAAAGGTTCAAAGAAAGTAGTGACCCTGATGAGTTCTTGGAGTGGAATCTTCAAAGTGAGCGGATCTTTCTCACAAATAATATCTCGGAAACTTTGAAGGCGAAGTATACTCTCACACAATTTGAAGGGTATGCTTCCACTTGGTGGGAGTCTAAGAGGAGGAAAAAGAAGAACCATCACATCTATGAGTTATCTACTTGGCAAGAGTTGATTGCACTTATAGGGTTGAGATACTTGACTCCAAACTACTGCCAAGAGGTACTAGAGAAGGCATTTATGTTGAGGCAAGGTACCAAAAGTGTTAAAGAGTATTATGATGAGTTTAAGAACTTGAGAATGAAGTCTAAAATAGAAGACAACATTGAAAATACAGTGATCCAATTTGTGGTCAACTTGAGGTATGCTATCTTGAAACGTTTGAAGCTTAAGCACTATGAAACTCTTTGAGTGTCTTTCCATGATGCCTCAAAGGTAGAAGTGGACTTGAAAGAAGAAAAGACTTGCAAGGTCAAAGGTTCTAGTGAGTGTCCTAATAGGAGGACGATTGTTGCTCTTTGGGATGGGTATAAGACTGAAGATGATGAAGAGGGTGATGAAAAAAATAAGACTGAGGGAGATAGAGGTGAGGTAGATGGTTTAGAAAATGAAGAAGAAAGGGTGGATTAGAGGGACATTTTGCTTGTTTCATGGGAAAAAGAAAATCTTTACTTGATAATGATGAAGACTTAAAGGTGAATTCCTATCTTTAATGTGTTGTGAGACGAATTATTTGAGCCCTTTCCAAAGGAGAGCTTGATCAAAGAGAGAATCTATTTCATCTTAGGTGTAAAATTTAAGATAACATGCGTTCTTTAATCATTGATGGTGAAAGTTGCACTAATGTGGCGAATAGTTCTTTGGTGGAACATATGAGAATTCCAACAACAAAGCACCCTAACCATTACAAGCTACAATAGCTCAATGAAAGTGGAGAAATGAGGGTCTTCAAACAAGGAAGCCTTCGGTTTAGTGTAGTAAGTACAATGATGAATTGATTTGTGATGTTGTTCCCATGTTGGCATGTCATTTTTGATTGGGAAGACCAGGGCAATTTGATAGGAATGTTGTGCACCAAAGAAGATCCAACAAATACACTTTTGTGATTGAAGATAGGAAGTATGTTCTTGCACCTCTCACTCTATACCAAGTGAGTGAGGATTATCGGGCTATGAAGGAGCTTCGTAAAAAATAAAGGTGGTAGAGGCAAAGGGTGACGGTGGAAGTTCCATTGTTGTTCCAAGGGAAGAAGGGTTATTAGCTAAAAATAAGAAGAATATGTGCATAGTGGCAAAGCCAAGCAAGTGTTTAAAGAGTGTGGATGAGGGATGCTTTCTAGTATGCCTTGTCAACACTCATCTTTTATTGCATGCTAACCAAAATGCTAGCACTTTGCCTAGTATTGTTTCTTCTCTTTTGCAGGACTATGATGAGCTATTTCTAGAGGAGATGCCTGTGGGACTTCCTTCTTTGAGGGGAATTGAACACCAAATAGATTTTGTACTAGGTTCACAAATTCCCAATGGTCCAGCCTATAGGAGCAATCTGGATGAAACCAAGGAGCTACAAAGGCAAATAGAAGAGCTTCTTGAAAAGAGGTTGATCAAAGAAAGCCTAAGTCCTTATGCCATACCGGTGATTCTAATTCCCAAGAAAGTTGACACTTGGAGAATGTGTGTTGATTGTAGAGTTGTGAATAAGATCACGGTTAAGTATCGACATCCAATTCCTAGGCTTGATGATAAGCTTAATAAGCTATGTGGCTTTAGTGCATTCTCCAAGATTGACCTTCAAAGTGGGTATAATTAAATTCATATGAAATTAGGTGATAAGTGGAAAATGACTTTCAAGAAAAAGTTTGGGTTGTATGAATGGCTTGTGATGCCATTTGGATTGACAAATGTCCCAAGCACTTTCATGAGGTTGATGAATCATGTTCTCAAACCTTTCATCAATAATATTTTTGTGGTTTATTTTAATGACATCCTTGTGCATAGCACGACAATTGAGGAACATGTATCCCATTTGAAGTAAGTGCTTGATGTCTTACTACAAGAGCATCTCTTTGCTAATCTCAAGAAGTGCTCATTTTGTGTTTAAAGGGTTGTGTTTTTGGGTTTTGTGGTTAGTGGAAATGGAATAGAGGTTGATGAAGAGAAGGTAGAGTCCATCAATTATTGGCCAACTCCAAGCAATGCAATTGAGGTAAGACGTTTTCATAGGATAGCAAGTTTTATCATCGATTTGTAAAGAATTTTAGTTCAATTACTTCTCCTTTAACTGAGTTGACCAAGAAAGATATACCTTTTTTAAGGGGGGAGGGAAAGAGCAAGAGAAGTCTTTTCAAGCCTTAAAATTGATGTTGAGTTCTTCACCATTCCTTTAGCTACCAAACTTTGATAAGACCTTTGAAATTGAATGTGATCCTTTGGGTATTGGAATAGGTGGTGTATTAATGCAAGAGGGAAAACCATTTGCTTATTTTAGTTAAAAGCTAAAAGGGGCTACATTTAAGTACTTAGCTTATGACAAGGAATTGTTTGTAGGGGTGTTGTTTCATTGGAAACACTATTTGTGGCACAAAGAGTTTGTGATAAGGATCGATCATGAGTCCTTGAAGCATCTTAAGGGGCAATCAAAGTTGAACAAGAGACATGCAAAGTGGGTTGAATTCATTGAAACCTTTACCTATGTGATCAACTACAAAGAAGGAAAGGAAAATGTGGTAGCGGATGGTCTATCAAGAAGGATTATGCTGGTGACTACCTTGGATTCTAGAATGATGGGGTTTGAAAGCTTAAAAGAATTCTATTCTAGGGATACCAACTTCAAAGATACTTTTGATAATCTTACCCAAGGGAAGCGGGTTGATAGGTTTCAATTGGTTGATGGTTTTTTCATGGATGGATGAGCTTGTATTATTATGAGCTCATGTACAGAGTTACTTGTCAAGCAGGCTCATAGTGATGGTTTCATGGGACACTTTGGGGTACCCAAAACACTTGACATTTTAAAGGATCAAGTCTTTTGGCCTAAGATGAAGCATGACATGGAGCGAATTTGTGGACAATGTCCTGATTGTAAGCATGCCAAATCCACGATGCATTCCCAAGGTATGTACAACCCTCTCCCTACTCCTAGTGGCCCATGGATATTTTGTGTTAGGTCATCCTAGGACTAAAAGATGACATGATAGTATATTTGTGGTAATGGATAGGTTTTCTAAAATAACTCATTTTATTCCATGCCATAAATGTGATGATGCATCCAATACATCATCTTTATTTGTCATCAATGTTCTTAAATTGCATAGAGTCCCTCAAATCATTGTTAGTGATAGGGATTCCAAATTTCTTAGTCACTTTTGGAAGAGTCTATGGGCTACACTTGGTACCAAACTTATGTTCTCTACTTCTTGCCACTCTTAAACAGATAGGCAAATTGAAGTAGTCAATAGGACTCTTTGAAGCATGCTTCCATGCATGATTAAAGGAACCCCAACTACTTGGGAAGACTGTTTACCCTTGATTGAATTTGCATATAATCAGTCTTTCCATTCCTCTATTAGAATGTCACCATTTGAGGTATGTTATGGCTTTTAACCTTTGTTTTCACTAACCATGACTCCATTCTGTAGTAATGTTGTTTTGAGCCTAGATGTCAAGCAAATGGAAAAGGAGATGATGAGCATTCATGTCAAGGTTAAAGAGGCCATTGAAAAGAACAATACAAAGGTGGCTATTCGAAAGAATATTGGGAGAAAATAATTGGTCTTCAAGCCAAATGATTAGGTGCGGGTACATTTTCAAAAAGAGAGATTTCCACAAATTCAAAAAGGAAAGCTAAGCCCAAGAGGAGATGTACCTTTCAAAGTACTCACAAAAATTAATGACATTGCCTACATAATTGCCAAGTGAGTATAATGTTCATAATGTTTTCAATGTTAGTGATTTATCTCCTTGTGTTGTAGGTTAATCTTTGGATTTGAGGATGAATCCTTTCCAAGAAGGGTACGATGATAACATGCAAAACATAGATGACACCAACATGAGTGGCATGCACCCCTCAAGATCATTCACAAAGAATCAAGCAAAGGATCTCTAAGACCTACAAGCAATGTTCACAAAAAAGGAAGCATTAGAGGAGCTTGAGGTCACCAAAGAAAGGCTTACAATGTGTGGAAGGTCGATCAAGGTGAGAAGAAGGAAGAAAAGAGGCTATGTGTGCAAATGGCTACTACTTGAATTCAGGATTTGAAAAGAAGGAATCCAAACAAGGCCCTTATTCATTAAGAGTGAAATTGTAAAGAAAATGTCTTCTTTTATTTACTTAGTATAAATAGCTTTATTTTATCATTTGGAAGACTTAGACTATGTTGAATATTGAATTCTCAAATGGAGTATCTTCTTAGTGAATAATTAGTGAGTAATTAGGGTGAACTCTTAGAATTGCTAGTTGACTTGTTTGCTTGGTTAATTGAAGGTTGCCTATTTATAGTTCTCAGTTTCCTTCAAAGTTTTTATTTGAGTTGTTGAAATTAATTGGTAGGTGAGGGTTTTAGTCTCTTGTACCCCATAATTTCAATAGTTTGAATTTAATCCACTTATCCTTCTATCTTTGTTCCCTTTTCCTTTTGTTTCTTATTTGATCTTTGTCATTTGGTATCAAGAGCTTGGGTTTAGATTTGTTTTCACAAATCTAGGTCTTAGAATTTTGATCCACTCAAAAATTCAAATCCAAAAAATAAACTAATTTTTTTTATCTGATTGTTTTTGACACTAGATTCTTGTTCACTAGTGTTTTTTGAGCCTAAATATCAAATTTCATTCAATTTGGAGTTGTGGAAGTGAAGTTTCCATTGAACGATTTTGAGCATTCAAATTTTTTAAATTTTGAAAGTGGGTTCTTTGATTAAGAAGAAATTGAAGGTTGATGATCCAAGTGTTTGTTCTCTACATAAAGGGGAAGCTAATCCTAAATTTTGAGCCTCAAGTCCGAGGACACTATGTTTATTACTCTTGCTATATTAAGACGTCTTCATGTTGAACACTTGTTATTATGATGGTGAGCCTGAAGAGTGTCTTGACCCCTGCTCCATTCCATGTTAGAGGTGTTGTTGGAATATTTGATGTATTTATGCTATGAGCTTGACTCTTGAATGTTGTATGGTTATCAAAGACTTTCCTTAGTCCTGTTTCCCTTATATATATCTCTTGTTGTTGTTATTTTGCTTCTGCAACCAATGATGTGTGATTAATATGCTAATAGGCTTGATTGAGGTCCCTTCGGGTTCCTCTTTCGCCGTGTCACATCTAGGACCTAGACTTGGATTGTGGAATTAAAGTCCCTACGTGTTTGGGGTTAAATTCCATATGTTCTCAAGGTTGTTGTTCCTATATGGGTGATCGATTGATATATACTTAGCTACTTGGTGCGCTGGTGTACCCGTTGGGCTTATGGGGACCTAACTTGTGTATAGTGTTAGATTAGATGGGATGTTACACTCGTGTACCTACCTATCCTAAATGGTTTAGTACTATAGTTTTTCTTAGTATTAGTATTGCGACATTTCTACTAGATGGTTATATCAGAGTTGTGGTTATGTGTACATGATTGGGTTAGGATCTCAATTCATACTTGACATCCGTAGCCTAACTGGTATTCACCCTTCATTATGCATAATGTATTGACTAGGCTTATTTGGGTCCTATTAGCATACAAGCTTAATCGGTAGAGCCTTTCACTGTCATGACCTGGACCTAGGGTCTTGGAGTGACATGGCGAATGAGAACCCGTGAGTCCCCAAACAAGCCTCAAAGTATCCAAATTCACATTAGTGGTTCGGAAGCACATAATGAAGAAATAAGCAGTAACTCTAAGAGATGGGAAAGTATGAATCATGCTATGAAGATATCATAGGGATAGGGATTTGCATGGATACACATAACATATGATACATAATACATTGAAACTAAGGGGCAGAGAAGTATGACTTACTCTTTGGGGATAGAATGGGACTTAGGGCTTTGCACATCATACATAAACAAATCCTCAAAGTATCAATATCCAATAGCTAACCATAATCACAAAATAGCAAAACATAACATATATTTGTACAAGAGTCTATATGTTGTCCAACAATGCCTCTAAGTCATAGAATAGGACAGTGGCTAAGATATGTCCTGGGATCACCCTCAAAGTAAATAAACATAAGCGAAAGCAACATAATAGGTAGATGCATGATGGCTTATCCTTGGTTGTAGGACTCACCATAATAACTTTCAAGAATTTGAACTAACTATCATAAGGTGGATAAATATAGTCTTCGTTCCCAATATGGTTAGATCATGTAGGCAAAAAGTACGCGTTAATAATGTTGCCCAAGTTACACCTCTTTTTGAGGATAAAGCAGTCATTGTCAAGAAATAAAACCTAACTAAGGTTAGGATCGAAACAAGGGAATACGTAGACTTAAGAGAATTTATGCAACTTGAGTGATTAACCAACTTACTTTCCCAAAAGGGGGAGGGGTTTGCAATAATTAGTAGAAAAGTAAACTTAACTAACACAAGAGTTAAATTAATATGGAGAGAAACTAGGGTATTGTGTTCCCCATGATACCCTAACTTAGTATCACCGGATAACCTAATGGTTTTCTAGTGTGTAGCATGCAGGACGGTAAGTTAAGTTCACCAAATCCTTCGACCCATCTCCATAGTGTACATTACTAACCCTTATCTATTATTAGTCCCAGTACAACCTCCCCTTGGCCCAGTTTGATTGATTAGATGAGAACACATCAATCGAATCCTGTTAGTTAATCTTTTTTCCTATTCATTACTACCTTGGTCCAATCAGTAACACTAGGTGGGTTCTAATGTTTGCCACCACTAGAAAACATGCAAAGCAAAGAGAATTAATTAATTAATACGTGCATACACACTTTCCAAAAACTATGAATTATCTGATTTTACCTTGTTAGTTCTTCATGGTTCCCACAACCCTAGTTGTGGACTTAGCTACTCGTGATTTGTATACAAAGCGTATGAGTTAGAATAACATAATACAATACTTAAACAATTGAATTAAGAACAAGCAAATTCAACTTCAAAGAGAATAACAAGATTAAAGATCAAATCAAAGTATAAGTGTTTCTCAAAACTCTTCAATGTTACCTCTACTCAATCTCACTATTTTTCCTCTTTAACTGTCGAGTTCTTTGTGTGCTTTATGTAAAATCACCTAAAAAACTTATTTATAATATTTAAAATACAAGTCCTAAACACAATAGGATAGCAGGGTCGGCACGCCTCATGAATAGGTTTATGGGTCATATTACATTCCACGACCCTTAATGGGGGTCTCATATAGTGGTGCTAGAAAATTGGACTTCACGTCTACGGCACCCCTCTATGACCTGTAAAGTGGTTTACGACCCGTAAGGAGTTTCGTTTGATAAATCTTCAGAAAGTTCCTTATCTCTATTTCTCAGGGCAAGAACCATGTTCTACGACTAGTAGACCAATCCATGACCCATCTGCATGTTCGTAGAGTCAACTTTAGAAAATAAACCCCTCACTGTAATTGCCCATAAAACCTACTTTTATCCTAGTAAGAGTTGGTCGTATGCATGATTTGATGACCGCCCACCAAAACTTGTTGGGGAAACTAAGAAAACCCTTGACAATAGGCTTCGAGTGTGTGGTGACCCATGTAGGTTCCGGTCCCTACTTAGTAATATAACCAGCCACCATTTCATCATGCTTGCTCTGTGCTTGGATCTCTCATCACTTGCTAATCCCTTATCTGTTGCACTCTATAGTCAAAATCAATTGTGGATCCAAGAGTAGAGAACTCTTGACAAAATTGCATACGACAGATGGTGGTCTCTAAAATTTCCACCCACTGGCCCCTCATTCTGGTCTCGGTCAGTCTGGGCTAAGCGAGAGGCTTCTTCCCCTTGGGATGATTACTATGAATAGTGGTTACAGACGATGCATAGAACTCCCTCACCATGGTCAGGGATTATCACCTGAGTGATTGGGTCAGCCATTGGAGCTAGTATCTAATCATTGTGTCCTAGAGGCCGAGGACACTATCGACTCTAACTGGGATGACTCGAGTCTCCTCATAGATGGAGCAGGCTGGCTTGCCCCACTCTGTATTCTAAACATGCTCCATATAAATATCTTGCATGCCCTTGATACACCACCAGCTAGTAAGAGCTTCTGGTGGAGATAGTGATGATTGAGGTACTGCAAAGGACTTCATCTCTGATCCATTGCCAGAGCCTAACTTAGTGCAGAGGGTCTGTTCATCCTCCAAGGGCTTATCTCTGATCCTTCTCTATAGGCCCCTAATCATATCCTGTTTTGCTTTTGGGGCCATAATACCTGAAATATGAACATTTAAACACTTACGTTAGCCCCAGAGATCAAAAGATGAAAGGCAAAAACAAGGACTTAGCTGCAAAAAGGTCTACGAAAGCACTTCTACTGGCCGCAGTGGAAACTACGAGCCATGAAAGGGTTTCGTAAAACTGTGGTCACAATAATTTTTATTCACTAGAAATGTCTACAAGACTAGATACGACTCGTAGAATGTTCTATGAGTTGTAGAGGATTGCAGTGTCTAAATTTATCTTAGGCAGGGATATATGAGACCACTCTACGAGCCATAAAGTGTTCTATGACTCGTAGAAGGTCTTGTCTAATGGGTACTTAAAAACTTCAAGTTTTAGGAATCTTATAAAAGGGGTAATTACGACTTGTGGACTGTTCCATGGGCTGTAAAAGCCACTTGTAGACCAGAAAATTCAGTCACCTGAGTTTCTAAGTCCATTATAATGGACCCCCATATGACTTTTTCAATTTTATTCTAACAACAATGAAGGAAAACGCACACACCCACATGATTTTCACACAACAACCAATACCCCATCATGCTAGTCAACACATGTACCCCATCAAAAATAATTAGACATGTTTCCTTTACCCTTTTGACCCCATATGAATAACTTATCATTAAGATTATGTACCCATGCCATCACATGCCGAATATCATAGATAAATCAATTTAATTATATGGTGAGTGATTACATGGGCACCAAAAACACATCAATCAAACATGAACTAAGGCGACCATACCACGTTCAGGTTCTATATATATATATATTCATACATGGGCAACCATAATTCAACTATCACAATTACTATTTTCATACAAGGATTCGTGTTTACAACAACCATTCCTAGCCTAATTTTCAATTTAGCCTTACAAATATGGGTAAATTAAAGGTATTTGGTTAACCAAGAATTTACCAATTTGTGTGATTAAATTATATAAGATGAAGGAGGTGGTGGGACACTGAACCCTAGGTCGCTGAAAATTCTCGTTGAAAAAATAGAGGGATGATCGCCATTGCTGGTCGAAAGTAAGGGTGAGGGTATGGCTGGGCACAATTTAAGTTAGGACTGAAATGGGGTCAAAATGAGTTAACCCCCATTATTTATTCATTGACTAGGTCAGTCAAAATCTGATGGGCCTGGACTCTATGAAACCTTGATTGCCAGTCGTAGAGTGTTTTATGGCTCACGAACTTTGGTTTCATAGAACTTTTGAACCCTAGTTTTTAGGACTGGTTTCATGGACCAGTCTATGTGTTGTAAGTTGTAGTATGACTTATAGAATTTGTCATAGAGACCTCAACACTTAGAAAAAATTCAAAAATTTACCTAGGGTCTACGAGCCCCATTCATGACCCATAGTTTTATCTACGGATTATAAAGTTGGCTGATGGAGTGCATAACGTTTTACTTACTAGACATGTCTACGAGATGGTGCATGGGTCGTAAAGGGATTTACAACTCATAAAATTACTCGTAGAGGCATTTCCCAGTGCCCTTCGCAGCCAAAAATGGCTGACTTAGCCATATACCTGCATATTCTTTATAGAGTATGTCACGACTCAATCCAGGGGCCGTGATTGGTGCCGATTGGGCACCCAAACATACACTATGCTGAATTTCCATCCACGACAGCTAAGGAATTTCACGACATTTCGACAAAGTTTCCTCTGTCTTTCTAACCAACTCCACCTGCAAACAGCGAACCCAACAGTACCAGACATTTCCATATAAACATATATATATATATACAAAGGCGGGCTGACAAGGTCACCGGGACGGTAGAACCGCCCAACAAACACATCATATAAACGAGATCATACAAACATAGTTTCTCACACCCACATGTATCCACAGACCTCTATGTACAGAAAATGGACCACAAGACGGGACAGGACCCCGTCATACCCTCAAATATATATAGAAATGCAAAATATAAAAATGCGTATATAAGTCTATACCGAACGATCTGCTCCTGATGAAGGGAGCACGTTAACGGTGGGCGGAAGTCCTAAGAAGACGGCCCTCTAACCTGTTCATCTGTACCTGCGAGCATGAACGTAGCCCCTGAAAGGAGGGGGTCAGTACGAAATACGTACTAAGTATGCAAAGCAGAAAGCCCGAAATGTGAGTGAAAATAACAATCCAAATAAGAAAGTATAGAAGTCAAACCTGTATGTCAACATAAAAGTATTTATTCTTTTTCAAACATCAAAATAATGCATATCGGACGGGAACGATGGCAACCTCCAAACGCGCGCCATACCACAGCATAACACCAGAAGTTTTAAATCTCCGAAATCTCCAACATAAACCCTCAAACGATCTATGTGAACCAGGGCGACAGCGTTAAGCGTCCACGCATTATAAAGCATAAAGGTCATCATGCCCATTTATGAAGCTGAGGTGATGGTGCCACGCACTCTAGTGAGTCGGGGCAAACTCGGCCCAGCACTCACATATCATGATGCCATCCCATCCCAGCTCCTTATGTCTCAGCTAAACAAAGTCGGTCCATGGGCAAATCGACCCATCGTATCTAGCCAACCTCAGAATATATATACATATAATCATATATGCGCACGAAATATCCAGCTCGAGAACCGGTGAATGAGGCAATACGGGCACGAACAGAGTCGTGAGAGTCATATGCATAAAAACTAGTGTCAAAAAACTTGGAAATATATAAAATGTTCACTTTTGAAATCAAATAGTTATTCTTTTATGAAATTTTGCCAAAACTATTCAAACTCGCATTTAGAGGTAATTTCGGAACAAACTTACTTATAGCTTTCCAATTCTCTAATTCCAGTCAAACGAACACTATTTATGAGTTCAAAACTCAATAGTCTAAGATGGAATAAATTTATTATAAAATTTGGCCAAACATGAACGTAGAGTATTTTCAAGCCCAATAGTATCGGAAAGGAACCTTTTAAATGTATAACGTTGAATAAGCTTACGAATTCATGCTAAAGGATAGAAAATCTTTACATACCTCAATCTCGTTTGCCAACTCGCGCCAACGTAAAGTCAATCCAACCTTAGACTTTCGGATGTTCAACGTCTACACAATTACAATAACGCCAACAATTAATATTCGTGTCGAACCTTACTCTCTAACTTTCTCATTCTAAATTTATAAAATTTTGACAGCATTTCCCCTTAAAATACACCACCCCGAGAACTCAACTCAGCTCAAATAATCAATCAACAGTAACAACAACAGCCCATAACATCAATAAACCTTTTCAAATACCATTACGACATCAAAACGTCACAAAACGCTATTGTGACGAAATTAATAAAATAGGGCAGCAATGAATCAAAATCATATTCATCATATTCAAACCT
>JAOTQJ010091065.1:0-45626 GCA_025642045.1 Solanum sejunctum
CGTATTGTATGATTTTGTATACTGGATCAGGCGGCGGGACCGCATTATGTACTTATATGAGTAACATGTTTATTAGGTGGCAGGACCGCAGCGGTGACCTTGTCGGCCCGTATTTATATTTATGTGCACATGTATTTTTGTCAGGGAAGCTGTTGGATCTTATTTTTGCAGGTGAGGTTAGTCAATAAAACAGAGGAAACTCTGCCGAAATTTTGGTAGAATTTCAGACTAGGTTATAAAGGAATTTGATTTAGTATGTGTTTGCGTGCCCCTATCGGGCACTGGTCACGACCCCAGGGTGGGGCGTGACAAAAAGCTAATGGAGCAGCTAAGAACATTAAGATCCTAGAGTGGAAATGGGAGATGATTGACATCTAATTCTTCACAAGCTTGTCGAGGTCTCATGGTCAAAATGATTTGATTAAGGTGATAGTTGATTGGATGACCAAATTTGTGAACTTCTTGGCCATGAAGACGACTAACACTGCAGAGGATTATGCCTGACTATACATAAAGGAGATTGTTAGTCTGCATGGAGTCCCCTTGTCTATCTTCTCAAATAAAGTATCCAACTTAACCACTCAGTATTGGAGATCCTTTCAGAAGGGTTTAGGTTCGAATATGAATCTCAGCACTGCATTCCACCTACAGACCAATGCTAAGGAAGAGAAAACTTTCAAACCATGGAGGATATATTAAAGCCCGGTATCATTGATTTCAAAGGTAATTTTGATGACCACTTGCCTCTGATTGAGATTGCCTGCAGTAAAAACTGCCATTCGAGTACTTAGATGGCCCCATACGAGGCACTTTTTCGGAGAAGATGCAGATTGTTGATTAGTTAGTTTAAAGTGGTTGTAGCAGAGTTAATTGGACCAGAATTGGTTCACCAAGATATGGAGAAACTAAATATGATTCAAGAATGATTGAAAGCTGCATAGAGTCGATAAAAATCCTACATAGATATTAGAAGGAGAGCCTTAGTTTTGAGGTCGATGATTATGTGTATTTGAAAGTTTCACCTATGAAAGGTATGATGTTATTTGGGAAGAAAGGGAAGTTGGCTCCAAGGAATATTGGCCATTATCATATCATAAAGGGAGTGGACAATGTAGCCTATGAGTTGGATCTACCACCAGAGTTAGCGGCCATCCATGCGGTCTTCCACATTTCCATGCTTAAGAAGTGTTTGGGAGACCCACAATTGGTTATGTCCCTTGAGAGTATTGGATCAATGGATAGATTAGGCTATGAGGATATTCCCTTCAAATCCTTATTCGTCAAATTCGGAAGTTGAGAACTAAAGAGATTGCATGTATCAAGGTGTTGTGGAGAAATCAATTTGTAGAAAAGCTACTTGGGAAGCGTGGAGGATATCAAGGTGAGGTACCCATATTTATTTCCACCTACTAATGATGAGAGAGTTGATGGTAATGATTCTTTCCTAATTCCTAAGTTTATCTTTACTCTAAACTTGAATGACTGAAGTATCCTAGAGTCCAGGTGATGATTGAACTGATCTGTTAACTGTTTACATTCCTTGCTTAACTTCTTGATTGATTTATTGCATGAGTGAGTTGACAACTGTTTGACTACTATAGTCCATAATAAGGATCGTGCCTTAACTAGGTTTGCTAGATTTCTCTATATTCGGGGGTGAATGATCCCAAGGGCAGATAATGTAACACCCCTAATTCTTTCCACCTAGTTAGAGTAGATGCACAGGAAATATTGAGAAAAACAATCGAGAAAAAAATAATTAGATGAAAAACCACGAGGACCATCTATGACCTATAGAGTGATCTACGAATCATAGATGAGGTCTCATAGATACCCGGGTGACTTGGTGAAATTTTTATATATCTTAAGCATATAGACAAGACAACATACTTCCCGTATAATAATCCATGGACTATATATTAAGTTTTGAAGCTTATTGGTTCAAAAATCAACTGTTCAGGGTCTTGAGTTACGAGTTGTGAGATGGCCCATAAACCAAAGTATGGCCAGTAAAAGAGTCTTCATAAGTTCCATGTTAATTGCCAGTAACCAAATTCTTAGACACGCTCACCTACATGAGGCCATGTATGGCCCCTGTATAGAACAACGGCCTATAGAAAGGGTATTGTGGTTCCTATTGATAGTTTTCAAAATGGGTCTTTTTGTCTATTCATATCCCTTCTAATTAAATCCAATGATGTTTTACACTTAAGTCCTATATGATAACCCTAAGTGTACTACCATTTTATACACACTTAGGAATTAATGAGAGCACCAGAGAAGGGAGAAAAATGAGGGTTTAATTTTAGATGTGGGGATCAACAGAGGATTGACTGATCTTCCAATTTCTAGGAATGTAAGGCTTTCTAAAAGAATAGAACTGAGTTCATCCAGTTCCCCTTCATTTACTTGTCTAAGTTCATGACATAAGTTGAGTGGTGAAGATCTCATGAATTGAATATTTGAGTTAATTGCATTTATTTGTGTTTATATGCATAATTGCTAACAAATAGATGAATTACATACTAGTACTATGAAGTTGGATGTACAATTAGTAGAAATTGCTATAAACTCTAAATTGCATCATTCTATTTGGCCTTGTTACATAGATCATATTAAGACTATGACTGTGATTGACTAATTTGAGAAAATTGAGCATAATTGAGTATGAGGATATATATGCATATTCTTAATCTTTTATGTGTATGAGATGACTACCTAATATATCTATGTGACGAGTATGTGCCATGACCCAAACCTAGGGCCTAGATGTGACCGGCGAATGGGGAACCAGAAGGAACCCTAATAAAGCATAACAGTATATCATTACACATCCTTGGTCACAAAAACAATATAAAACAACATGAGAAACATAAATAAAGGAAATGGGAATTAAGGGAGATAGAGATTTATATATATAGCTAGAATATCATAAGTGAGTCAAAGCTCAAGCATAATACATAACATATCCAACAACACCTCTACTACATTGATAAGAATTGGGGCCAATACAAGCAACCGGGCTCACCCTCATAATTAATACATACATAGAAGAAATATAGTCTTAGAACATAGCATGAGATCATAAACAACGTTCCTGGAATGGAGGACTCACTAACAAACTTGAGTGAAACCATACTAGCCACGTGGGTGGAGATGCTCAAGCGGGGCTCCGATTCCTACATGGTGATACATGTAGGCATAGAGTATGAGTTAGTATTTTAAACGTACTAAGTCTATTGGATGCAATGCTAGCAAGGGATAGACAACATAATCAAACTGCACAATTATAAAGAAAGATAGGTATAACATAAATATGACATGCATGGTCAGTGCTTAAAGAAAACATACTTGTAAATCATGAACAGGGAATATGAACTCAATATAGGATACATACTGAAACACTTTTTCCAACCTTCATGAAATGGGCCAATTAGCCCTCACTCATCTGACGGTATAACCTTTTTGGTGAGTCTTACCAATACCCCTACCATATGACATAGTCTTTTTGATAGGTAGTATAAGATGTCCCCTACTTTATGATATAATCTTTAGGGTAGGAGGCATAGATCATTCTACCTTACGGCATAGCCTTTTCGATAGAATGTCTACACCTTATGATATAATCTTTTTGGTGGGAATCCTGAATCATTCTACCTTATGGCATGGCCTTTTTGGTAGGATGTCCTTACCTTACAATATGATCTTTTCGATAAGAACACTTAGACTTTCTACCTTATGGCATGACCTTTTTGGTAGGATGTCCTTACCTTGTGATATGATCTTTTCAGTAAGAAACCATAGTTTTTCTACCTTATGGTATGGACTTTTTGGGGGGTTGTCTTTACCTTACGATATAATCTTTCCTACAAGAACTATTAATAATTCTACCTTATGCATGGATTTTTCAGTAGGATATCCATACCTTACGATATAATCTTTTCGGTAGGAATCATAGAAAAAGCTCATATAGCCATTACATTTCAAGCATCAAGAAAGGTCCTACTCCATCTTCTCAAGAACACAACATGGAAACCCAACAATCAGCATACAACTCCATAGGTACTTTTCATGGAAACAACTCATATAAGCTAATTTACATCATCATCATAAAGTCATACAACTCATATGCCATACCTTAGACCCTCTACAACTTAAGAATCCATAACCAGATATTTTATCAAACACTTGGTGGGTATGTAATGCTGATGTAAAATCATGCAATTCAAGAGTGAAATCAAGTAAGAAAATCTATTGTAAAACTATCAATTAACACCTCACAACACCCTCAAAAAATATACATCACAACCCCTCATTAAATCTTACAATAGATCCAGGATTTATAGCTCATAACATAGTAAAATAGTCACAATTTCATATAGGTTGACATAGTTCATACGAGTAAACCCATTTGTAAAATCAACTTTAAATCATGCAAATTGAGTAAAAAGGAAGATTGGACACCATGGGTGAAAGGATCCAATGGTTAAAACCCGTATCTATTGACTTTGGAGAATTTCTTGAAGGAGACTTTAATAGAGACTTGGAGGTTGAAGGAAATCCTTAGATCTGGATAAGGGTTTTGGGACTTGAATTTTGAGAGAAAAATTAGTCTAAGTGTTTGAGTGAGTATTGGGGAATGTTTTGGATGATATGAGGGTGAAATAAGGCTAAGTATATGCATTTTCACGTGTGCGAACACATAGTCCCAAGTCTTAAAAGTGTTGGACTGCAGTCAAAAATCAGGATAATTTTAACACTAGTGCATGTTGCGGAAGGAACTCACACTTACACTATTTTTTAGCTCACTTTGAAAATTTGGATTCTACTACGGTTGCTCTAAAATTTGTGTTAGACCCATTTCCCACTCAATTTTGCCCCCTAAATAAGAACATGAAGTCTAATTTTTAAAATAATGCCCAGATTTTTAGATATATTAAAATTATGATTCTGGTCACTTCTGGGCACATTTTCGAGCACTTTTGGGGTTCGTTTCAATATCTCCCCCTTTTTGAACATTCGTACCCGAATGCTAAGTATACATGTATGAGAACAGTAATTATGACCAAATCAACCTCAACAAGAATGCAACAACACATTTAAAGCACAATTTTCAAAATATCAACATAAGTGTTAAAAATCGTCATGAAATTGTTAACAAAAACATGGATGCATGCAAATGACAGAGCGGCTGAAACATAAGGCTTGGAATCATGAAAAGGACTTGACATGTCACCACAAGCTTGAATAGAATGAAAGAAATATGGATATTATTTATCCATGCCCGCACCGGCTCCCTGAGAAACACATAAGAAATAGACGACTCTTCCCAAGGGCCTTGACAAACACTACATCCTCATCAATCAACTTCTCCACTCATCCATCCAACATTTCCACCGGGACATCCTTCTAAGACAACTTATCCTACACCTGATCCACAACTTCAAAGAGTTCTATAGCACTAGAGTCACCATCATATCCCCTCAACCTAGAAGCATGACAAACCGGATAAACCATACCCCTACCATAGGCAATTCCCAAACTTATGCAACCTCACCAATCATCATATCATCACTAAAACCTCCATAAGCCTACTAGAGTAGGTTCTAATGATCTTAATCATAAGCCTTATAGGCATAACTGGTGTATTAATCAAACCAAAAAATACTAACCCAATTTCAAAATATCAAAAGGGACATTCAAGGCCTCATCTACCACCACTAACAATTCTATAAAGAAAATAACCTTGGTTGAACACCTCTAATTCTCACAAGACAATAAATGTAACCCCTTAGAGATCAATTGTACCTTAAGGCATGAAATGGAGTTAACCCCTTGCTATCACTTGACCACAACATAAAGACACTTCCACTCAAGGACGTATTTATTAGGGAATCGGGATCGAATTCTATGGGTCCTGCCATCCATGAAGACATAACATGCACGCAAACACTCCATCCTTAGTATTACATCAAAATCCACTATGCCAACTCCAACAAGCCACAAGAAAAGACCACATGCAATACAAACTCGGATCAACACCTATGAAATTTCTAGCAACAATATACCTAACCAAGAGGTGAACACCAAGGATTTACATCAAAACTCGGGATGCAAAACAAGCCCACTATCAACCAAAAGAAATAATGAAAGAAATATTGAAACTCGGATCCATCAATATCAAAACCTTCAACTTACCTTCCTTTGCCTTCCTCCTAAAAGCAGCATGATCAAATAGAATATAAAGAACATTTGTTAGAAGGGAAAGCCCAATCTTACTTCTAAAGCACGACATAGACCATGAACAAGGGAAACATTTCCTAAAATGTCTCATAGCCTCCTACTCATAGTTCTAGCGCACAACACAACTATGAATAAGACTCAATCGATGTGGTTTGTTGGACTTAAAGGACCTAACAACCTAGTGCTCTAATACCATATTTGTCATGATCCAAGACTAAGGCATACACGTGACCGGCGAATGAGGAACTCAAAGGAACCTAAAATAAGCCTCATAGCATATCATTGCATATCCTTGGTCACAGAAGAAAAGCAAAACAACAAAAAAAACATAAACAAGGGAAATTGGGACTAAGGGGTATAGAGATTTATACATAAATAGCTTAAATATCATAAGTAAGTGAAAGCTGAAGAATAATATATAATATATCCAACAACACCTCTGCTACATTGATAAGAGCGAGGGCTAAGACAAGCAACTTGGCTCACCCTCATAATTAATACATATCTAAAATAATGATAGTCTTAGAACATAGTATGATATCTTAAGCAACGTCCTCGAAATGGAGGACTCATCAACAAGTTTGAATGAAACCGTACTAGCCACGCAGGTGGAGATGCTCAAGCAAGGCTCCGGTTCCTACATGGTGATACATATAGGCATAGAGTATGCATTAGTATATTTGAAAGTACTATATATGTAGGATGCAATGCTAGCAAGGGATAGGCAACATATTCAAAATGCATAATAATAAGTAAGGATATGTATAACATCAATATGAATGGCATGATTAATGCTTAAGGTAAAACATGTTTGTAAATTGTGAATACGGAATGTGAACTTAATAGATGATATATAATCAACATAAAATGGTCCAATTAGCCCCCACTCACCTTATGGCATAACCTTTTTGGAAAGTGTTACCAATACCCCTAAAGTTTGACATAGTCTTTTTGATAGGTAGTATAAGATGTCCCCTATTTTACATTATAATCTTTTGGGTAGGAGCCGTAGATTATTCTACCTTATGGCATGGACTTTTTGATAGAACGTCCAAACCTTATGATATGATCTATTCACTGGGAATCCTTAATCATTCGACCTTATGGCATGTCCTTTTTGGTAGGATGTCCTTACCTTACAATATGATATTTTCAGTAAGAACCCTTAGTCGTTCTACTTTATGGTATTTCCTTTTAGATAAGATGTCCTTACCTTACAATATGGTCATTTCGGTAAGAACCCTTAGTGGTTCTACCATATAACATGGCCTTTTCCGTGGGGTGTGCTTATATATGATCTGTTTGGAGGAACCGTTAATCATATTACCTTAATGTATGGCCTTTTTGATAGGATGTCCATACCTTAAGATATAATCTTTTTGGTAGGAATCATAGAAAAAGATCATCAAACCATTACATTTCAAGCATCAAGAATGGGCCTACTCCATCTTCTCAAGAACACAACAACACAGAAACCTAACAATCTACTTACAACTCTATAGGTACTTTTCATGGAAACAACTCATATAAACATTTATAATATCATTATAAAGTCATATAACTCATATGACATACCTTAGACTCTCTACAACTCAGAATCCATAATCAGATATTTTATCAAACCCTTAGCGGGTGTGCAATGCTAATGTAAAACTATGCAATTTAAGAGTAAAATCATGCAAGAAAATTCATTGTAAAACAATCAATCAACATCTTTCAACACCATCAAACAATATATATCAAAATTCCTTATCAAATCTTACAATCGATCCAAGATTTATTGCTCAAAACATAGTAAAATAGTCACAATTTCATATAACTTTGACATAGTTCATAGACAAGTTCATAATAGTAAACCCATTTGTAAAATCAACTTTAAATCATGCAAATTGAGTAAAAAGGAAGCTTGGGCACCATGGGTGAAAGGACCCAATGATTAACATCCATATACCTTGGCTTTCTAGAATTTCTTGAAGAAGATTTTAGTGGAAACTTAGAGCTTGAAGGAAAGCCTTAGATCCGGAGAGGGTTGTTGGATCTTAAGAGAAAAATCAGTCTAAGTGTTTGAGTGAGTATTGGAAAATGTTTTAGATGATATGAGGGTGAAATATGACTAAGTATAGGTACTTTCACGGATGGAAACACTTAGGCCCAATACTTAAAAGTCTTCCACCAAAGTCAAATATCATGACAACTTTAACACTACAGCTTGTCGCAGAAGGAAAGCGCACTTACACTATTTTTGAGTTCACTCTGAAAATTTAGATTTTGCTATGATTGCTCTAAGATTTAGGTTAGACCTATTCTCCACTCAATTTTTCCCTTAAACAAGAATATGAAGTTAGATTTTTGAAATCACACACGAATGTTTAGATATATGAAAATTATGATTCTGAGCACTTTCGAGTTACATTTTCGAGCAATTTTTGGGGTCATTTTAGTATGTGTGGCATGAGAATGAATGACTACATGAGTTAAAGTCCTACATGATATGAGTCAGAGTGTTGATATGTATAGATAAATGATAAATTCAAAATTATTAATCTATTGAGAAATTGAGTTGAGTTATTTGGGATGAACTAAAGACATGAGTTTGAGTTTTGTTGCATGAGCATATTTTATTTTGGAAGGAGTATTGAGCACTGAGTGGGTAAGAAGATAACATACCAGAACCATATTTCTATCGTAAGATAATCATGTAGTTAAAAGACCAACCTCATATCCCAAAAGATGGAGATTCTCTTTCTATTCGAAAGAGAGAGGTTAACGTCCTGTACCTTGGCAAACGTCGGCATTGTTGTGCATTACAAAACTTATGGTGGTGGGAGTATTGTTGGTTAGGGAAACTTCAAAGCAACACTTGACTAAGCATATTATATTTTAATATTGAGTTGTATAAAACATTGAGTCTAATTTAAAGCATGATTTCAAAACCTTAAACTTGCGTAATTATTGAGTCGAATCATGAGTTAATGAGTTGAGTCCTGAGTTGAGTAGATTGATTTGAGTTTGAGCCTTATAAGTTTCCTTGAGATATTTTACATAGAAGTATATTCCATATATTGATGCCTATTATGTCCTACGTCATTAATGATGCATATACAGGTGATACAAGACTTTAGCAGGTGTACAATTGAGGTTTAGTCCCTTGCATCTGGAGGTTGCGAACCCTCCTTTCTATCCGGAGGAGTTTTAGTTTTGTTCTTTTATTAGTTATTACTATTTTATTGGAGTTGGGTATCCATGGAATTTCATGGTACTATCTATATGTTAGAGGTAGGGCTTCACAAACATTGAGTAAAGGTTGGTGATTTCTTTTACTTTTCAAACTTGATCATTGGAGATTATTTTATTACAGCTATATTTATTTATCTATTTGATATTTTCTTTGAGTCCATTTTCGAGTACAATCTAATAATGAGACCAGGTGGTTCTCTTAGGGAATCAGAAATGGTTCTTTATGTGCTAGTCACGCCGATGGTACCGTCCTGGGGCGTGACAAGAACTATAGGGGAAGTAACTAAAACTCTAAAATTACCTCAATTAGAGAATTTTTCAACACTACGATCACATAACATCATTCTCCTAAAAAAATCCCACAAATTAGTGCTTAAATGGTCCATGAACATTGAATAGAACCATTTAGACATCCATAAATGCCAAGGGAAACTCTGTAAGCCTCCATAAATATGTCCCCCAAGACCCATGAACGTAGAGTACAAGCTAAGTCCCCCTTTCACCTGCATTTCAGTAGGTTTTTGTTAAGGTCAATTTTTTTAATAGGGTGCTTAAGATTCACAGAGAATCCTGTGTGTATAAATAAACTATTCTACTACATCAAACTTGAGATTCTAAACTCTATAGTGCAGTCAAAATTTCCATACAAGGTTGTTTTGATAAAAGGTAGGACCCACTATCAAGTGCTATGAAATGAATCCAAAACGTGCTCGAAAATATGCCTTGAAAGTGCATAGAGACATAATTTCTATATATCTCAAAATCCATGTGTGATATTAAAACTTTGACTTTATATTCTTGTTTAGAGGGTCAAATTGAGTGGGAAATAGGACTAACCCCGATTTAAGACCAAACGATTAGCAATTTCAAATTTTGTAATTTTTTTTATTCTGAATTGATCTGTGACAGTGACACAACGCGCAATTGTTGTAGACATGTGTTAATTTTGCCTCCATTATAGGTTCACATCATGGACTAGATGCGAACCTATATATTTTATTGCTAGTGACTTTATCTCAATCCAAGGCTTTTGGGTCTTGGGACTGAGTGTTCCCATGCGTGAAAATACATATACTTTGCCTTATTTAACCCTCATATCTTTCAAAACATTCCCCAATACTTACTCAAGCACTTAGTCAAATATTTTACTCCTAAATTCAAGTCTCAAAACTCATCCGGATTCTAAGGTTCTCATTCAAGCATCAAGTCTCCATCTCCAATCTTCATCAAGCTATCCTCCAAGCTAAGGTGTGTGGGATTCATTCATAGGCTTCTTTCAACCATCATGCCCAAGCTTCCTTTTAATCAAATTTTCATGATTTAAAGTTGATTTACTCATGAGGCTTACTTATTATGAAATTCACTACACTATGTTGGGACTTATGAAATTATGATTGTTTTACTGTATTTTGAGCTATGAATGTAAGATCTATAGTGAGATCTGATAAAGGGTTTTGATGTAAATTGCTTAAGGGTGTTACCAAGTATTGATTGATGGTTTCACATTGGATTTCCTTGCATGATTTCATCCCAAAATTTCATGGTTTTACACTAGCACTACACATCCACCAAGTGTTAGATAAAATATTTAGTTATGGACATCTTGAGGAATTAAAAGCCCAACATATATCTTATGAGATGAATAACTTTATGATAATAAAATGAACATATGTATATGGTTTTCTCCTATATAGTGTTGGAACATGATTGTGCCTTACTCGGGGGTTGCGCACCGAGTAACCATGTCGAGGGGTTGTACCTTGATAATCATGTAGAGGGGTTTGTACCTTGATAACCATATGGTAGGGGTGTGTACATCAATTACCTAGGGTAGTAGGGTGCAACAATCCACCAAACCATGTCGGGAGGTTTGTACCTCAATCACCAAGGGTGGTAGGGTACAATGATCCACCAACTAATTGATGGGGTTAGTACCTCAATCACCAAAGGTGGTAGTGTGCGAGGATCTACCAATATGATAGTGGTCTCTTCTTACACATATATTACATTCTATATAAACATAATCTTACTTCAAGTATCATTCAAACATGCCATATTATTATATTCTTTTCCATTGCCTATGTTATGCATTTTGTTTATGGTGCTTATCACTTTTTCCATTGCATCCTACATACTTAGTACATTCAAATGTACTAACACATACTCTATGCATACATGATGTCACCATGTAGGAATCAGAGCCCCACTTGATCATCATCCTCCATGTGGCTAGTGCAACATCTCTCAAGCTCTTTGGTGAGTCCTCTATTTTGGGGATGATGCTTCTGATCTCCTACTATGTTCTAAGAATATCCTTATTTGGTGTATATGTTGACCATAAGGGTGAGCCCAGTAGCTTATCTTGGCCCACGCTAAGTATCTAAATCTTAGAGGTGTTGTTAGACATGTTTGTATTATTATTTGAGCTTGACTCTTGATGTTTATGATATGAGAATTGTCTCTTAGCTCCATTTTTCCCTATCTACTATCTCTTGTGGTATCTTATTGCTTCTGCAACTAAGGATTTGCGCATGATATGCTAAGAGGCTTGTTTGGGGTTCCTTTGGATTCCCCATTCACCGTGTCACGTCTTGACCCTAGGCTTGGATTATGACATGCAATTTTTAGCCAATACTAAACTAAACTCATTGGATTGACAATGAGTACAGAAGCCTCAATAACCGAAAGAAAGGTTATTCTAAACTAAACTCAATATTTAGAATTAACAATGACGTTAGAATTTTCATTTAATCGTGATTTCTAAGATTGTTGACCAGTCATGCCTCGAGAGGGTTCCCTTGGCATGGACGGCACTCTGAGACTATTGCTAGCCTCTAACCGAACCACTTTGCCTTATTGTCCTATTAACTCGATAACGGAAGAAAGAATTCAGAATGTAAAGACATCACATACCAGTAGGAAAATAAAGTACATAACTTTGTTGTATCATAGTTTATAAATGAAAATAGATTTTGATACATCATTACTCAATACTCTTTACTCAAGGTCTATGAAGCCTCTACTCATCAATCTATTTGGTGCCACAATAGGCCATGGACACTCAAAATCAAGAAAAGTAAGTACTCGACAGAAGTCAGAACATAAAAGGGGCTTCTACGGAATGCAAGGAGAGCTTACCAATTCGGAGATATACTAATCTAGACTTCAATAGTATGCATGTTGAAGCCCTCTGTCACCTGTATCTACATTATAAAATGATGTAGCACCGAATGGACCTCAGTACATGGAATATACTTGTATGTAATATAGATCGAGAAAATTAACTCTTGACTAACTCACATTGGCTTAACAATTCATGCTCAAAACAGTTCATGTGAGTTTAGAGTAAATCCTGCTTTTAAAAGTAAGCTTAGCAGGAATAGACCAATTTAAAAACTCACGCTTAATCAATGCTGCTTGGGAGTTTCTCTTAACCAACATCCTTATCCCACCATATTTAATTAGGTGATGCATAACAAATCAGCATCATTACCACGCCTTCTGTTAACTTGCCACGAAAAAGTGTGATTAACCCTCTCATGGATAAGTAAACTATCCACTTGCGGGACAAAAGTTGTCTAACTAGTTGAATGACTATCCTATGCTAGCGATATTGTTCTATGGGTTAAAGTAGAAGTTTACTTGCTCCCCGCTGGATACTCAATACTCCTCCCAAGACTAATTCATGCTCAACTTATCAATCAATTTAATCCTCAACACTCAGTAAATCAACTCAAAGCTCAATGTTTTAATCAATCAACTCAAATCTCAATGCTCAACTCAACTTAATATCTCATTATCTCAACCAATCAATGCAAGAAATCAAACTTAACTCAAACTCAAAGTCATTTAGACTCATCAATTTACTTAATATGTAATGCTAACAAGATACTTATATGCAGAAATATATATGACTCAATGCAACATGCTCTTCATACTCAACCATAACTTACTCAACCCTAAATGGTTAATAAACATCAACTCAAAATATTCAATAATATGAATAGAATTTCATAAAATCATATGATTCAGGGATCATTCAATTAAGTATGAAGTACATGTGTAAATCCCATATCAATACTCATGCAATATAGCAATTATCTCATGTAATAAAACAGGACCGCATGAGTGAATGTAAGGATTTGATATTAAGATATTAGAATTTCTCCAAATCTCAATTCTTCTCAAATCTTGACTCAAGATAATGGACAGGGGCATGTGAATAAAGGAATTTCACACATTGATAAGCCTTATATACTTGGGAATAGAAGGAATAATCAAACCTCAATCAATCCTTGCTCTTGAGTTGAAAGTCGTAAATTCTTCCTTCTTCTACAAAGCTCCCGAGTGTGGAGAATGGTAAATAATGTCCTTAAGGTTTATTTTAGGACCTCATTGAAACACCCAAAAAGTGTCTGAAAGTGTTCCTCAGAAATGTCTATAATCTCAATTTCCATATATCTCAAAATCCATGCATGTTAATGAAAATTTGAATTCATAGTCTCTTTCAGTAGGCTAAATTGAGTGAAAAGTGGGTATAAACCGAATTTTAGAGGATTCGTAGTAAAAAATAAAATTCACAAAATTTCAATTTTTAGAAGTTATTCGCATTAGCTCTGTAATGTGAAGCCATCATGGAGTAGTGTCTGTTATTTCCACTTTTCCTATTTCTGTCCAAGGCCTTGGAGTCTTGGACCTAAGCCTTCTTATGCATAAAAGTACTTATACTTAGTCATTTTCAACCCCATATCATTTAAGACATTCTCCAAACCCTCTCTAACACTTAGCCAAATACTTTATCCAAATTCAAGTGTCCCAAACTCATTCCGAATCTGAAAAAATTCCTCCAAGATTCAAGTTCTCATTCAAATCTTCATCATGCAAATCCACAAATTTGAGGTATGTGGGTTTTAACCATTGGGTCCATTCACCCATGTTGCCCAACCTTCTTTTTGAAGTAAATTGCATGTTTTCAAATTAGTTTATCTATGGGTATTTTTTATTATGAATTTGATTATGAAATATGTTAGGGTTTCATAAAATATTGACTATTTAAGCATGTTTGATCTATGATGAGATTTGATGGGGGAGTTTCAATGTATCTTGCATAAGGGTGTTAACAAATGTTTGTGGATTGACTTTCATTAAGTTTCCTCACATGATTTTACTCTTGAATTGCATGATTTTGAACAAGCATTACACACCCGTCAAGTGTTTGATAAAATATCCAGTTAAGGGTTCTTGAGTTATTAAAAGTCTATTGCATGGCCTATGAGTTAAGTGACTTTATGATGATGAAAGGGATGTATATATATGTTGATGTCTTGTAAAGTATCTATAGTGTTGCATCTTGACCACACCATGTTGAGGGGGTGCTATGCCTCAACCACATTGTCATGGGGTGCTATGCCTGTACAACTATGTTAATAAGTATACACCTTTGCCACCATGTCGGGAGGTGCTACACCCGTACAACTAATTGAGGGGTAGATACCTCAATCACCTTCCAAAGGGGTGATATGCCTTTGATTCCAAGTACTAGTTGCTTGGTCTATAATGATGATCTGTATAAGCATGTTTTACTTCAAGCATTGATCATGTATGCCATATTGGTATTATACTTATCCATTTATTATGCATACGAACTTTCGTTATGTTGCTTATATTTTGTTACATTGCATCCTACATACCTAGTACATTCAAATGTACTAATGCCTAATCTATGCCTATATGATATTATCATGTAGGAACTAGAGCCCCTCATGATCGTCCTCCCCGTGGCTAGTTAGTTATCTTGAAGATAAGCCAGTGGTGAGTCCTCAAGTTCGGGTACAATAGTTTGTACTCTTACTTTAGTTATATCTTTATCTTGAACCTTGATACTAAAATGGTGAGCCCGAAATATTATCTTGGCCCTCTCCCAATCTATGTTAGAGGTGTTGTTAGACAAATGGTATAATTATGCTTTGAGATTTTACTCTGTATAGCTTATACTATTAAAGACTTCCCTTAGTCCCACTATCCTTATTTATTTTATGTCGTTGTTTAATCGCTTTCATGACGAAGGATATGCAAATGATATGCTAAGAGGCTTTCTTAGGGTCCCCTTCAGGCTAACATTCGTCGTGTCACGTATAGGTCTTAGCCTTAGGTCAAGGAAAACATGGTATCATAGCACTAGGTTGTCAATGGTCCTCGTCATCCTGCACACCACATCGATTAGAGTCTTGCTCATTGTTAAGAAGTGCACCACAAATATGAGCGAGAGGCTATGATGTATTTTAGGGATTGTTTCCCCTCTTCTTGGTCTATGTCGTGCTATAGAAGAAAAGGTAAGGCTTTATGTTAACGAATATTCTTTGCTATGCTAGATCATGCCTATTCTAAGAGGAAGAAGAGCTGGTTCACCTAAAGAACAACCAACTCATGAGAGTTCAAGGATGCTATCACCATACTAGCTCAAGCAATGACTAATCAATTAAACAAAGGGGCCCAAGCCCCTAATGCTTCTACTCCAGCTTCTCGAATGAGGTATTTCGCAAGAATGAACCTACCGGAGATCCATGGGTCTAAAGTGGATAAGAATCCAAAAGATTTTATTAATGAGGTGTACAAAGTGTTGTCTCTTCAGGGTATTAGATGGGAGGAGAAAGCGGAGTTGGCAGCCCACGAACTCAAAGGGGTGGTCTAAATATGGTTTACTCAATTGAAGGAGGAGATGGGGAAAAACAATGTGGTCCTTTGGGAGGAGTTCAAGGAACATTTCTCAACCGATTCTTCCCTCTTGAGCTAAGGGAGGGAAAAATGATGGAATTCATGAATCTAAAGCAAGGGTCTATGAGTGTGAGAGAGTATTCCCAAAAGTTCAACCAACTCTCCAAATATGCTCCACAATTAGTGGCTGAGCTAAGGTCTAGAATGAACATGTTCATGATGGGTATATCCAATTTAGTGAATGAAGAATGTCATGCTGCCATGTTTATAGGTGATATGGACTTATCCCACCTCATGAATTATGCCAAACAATTGGAGGGGGAAAAGTTGAGAAAGAGGATATTGGGTGAGGCCAACAAGGCCTATTTTGAAGGTAGTTTTCAAGGACCCAAGGGTGCCCGTTTCATCAAGGTCAGGGGTCTTCCAGTGCTCCTAACAGAAAGTTTGCTAATGACAAACCAATGTTCCAAGGTGGTGGTGGTATGGTACGTAATCCTATGTGCCCAAGATATGGTAGAGACCATGATGGCCCAAGTTTAAGGAAAACCAATGCTTGTTATAGTTGTGTAGAAGTGGATCACAAGATGATTGATTGTCCTCATAATCACAACAAGGGTTGAATGGTCGTCCAAACGGACAAGGTGCAAAGTTTTGTCCTAGAAGAAGGGAAGGTCAACAAAGTGGTGCCCTATAGCATAATTGGTTGTATGATCTTCAATGGAGACAAGGGGTAGATGAGGTGCCCAATGTCGTCATCGGTATGTTAAATGTTTTTGATTTAGATGTGTATGCATTGAATAACCTGGGTGGCACTCTTTCGTTTGTTACACCTTTTGTTGCCAAAACGTTCCATATTAAACATGAATTATTGTGTAAGCTATATGAGATTCCTACTCCCGTTAGTGTATCCATTGATCCTATGTTATGTAAAGACTTCTTTCTTTGTTTGATTTTTTTTACTATGAGGGTGAGCCCGGAGAGTGTCTTGGCCCCCGCTCAACTATAAGATTAGAGGAGTTGTTAGAAAAGTTGTGTAACTATGCTTTGAGCATTGACTTTTCTTGTTTCTTAAATGATATTATGTGGAAAAACTCCCATATCCCCTTTTTCCCTTATTATACTCTTGTTGTTGATTAATGGCTTCTGCGACCTAGGATATGTAATTGATATGCTAAGAGGCTTGTTTGGGGTTCCTTTGGATTCCCCATTCACTGTGTCACATCTTGATCCTAGGCTGGTGTCTTGAAAAACTTCGTATGAGAACACTATGTTTCTAATAGTCCTCAAAATCCAACATAGCGCATTGATTAGAGTCTTATTCATAGTTGTGAAGTGCACCACAACTATGAGTAAGAGGCTATGAGGCATTTTAGGAAGTGTTTCCCTTCTTCCTGATCTATGTCATGCTATAGATGTTCGGTAATGTTTTCCCTCTAATGGATGTTCTTTTCCATTTTAGATCATGCCTAAAATAGGAGGAAAGAGAGCTCGCGCACCTAAGGAACAATCGACTCCTCCCATTCCTCAAGCTCCTCAAGATGGGGGAGTGGCTCATGAGGGATTCCAGGATGCTATCACCATGCTAGACCATACCATAACTTATCAAATCAACCAAGGGGCCCAAGTCCCTCATGTTTCTACACCGGATTCAAGGGTGTGAGACTTTCCTTGAATGAACCTAATGATGGTCATTCTCCAATAAGAAAGCGGTAGCTATTAGTAATTAATCTAACCGAGTTTAGGGTCAAATCCATAGGTAATACAGGGCTTGACTATAGGACTTCACTACTAATCATTTCAGTATTTGTTACTACAATCTGTAAATAGTGGTTTTTTTGTTATTAAAAAACAAACTAAATTAAACACTAACTATAACGCAAGGAAACACTAAATTTTGGGAATAACTTAGGAATTATGTTCTCCATAGTTCGTCAACTTGATTACACTAGATACATAACTACAATTGGTGAGTCGCATGCAGGATGGTAACTTAGGTTCTTCCAGCCCTCTTGTGAAGATGAAGGTCGAATTTCACCATGATAGTTTGTCGGCTAACATGGAGTGCCAACTAATAGTTACCAATAGTGACAGTCAACCTCATCTGGTTAGGTTTGGTTAATAAGACGAGAACACATCAATCGAATTTTGTCATTTACTTCCCTTTCCCTATTCGTCATTACGTTGGTCAGGATCATGATATTAGGTAGGGTTTGGTGTTGGCCACCACCAAACAACAATAAAAATGAAGATAAATAGATAATACATCCAAAATCACATTCATAGAAATGCAACAAAACTAGGATATTTTAAGTCAACTAACCATGGTTCCGAGAATCCCAAGTTGTGGGTGCTTAGCTACGCATGGCTAAAGCAAAACACACAAGAATGCATATAATAGACATAGCTAAGAGTTTCAATAATAACAGTGAAGGAGATGCGCACCACAAGTTGCATAAAAACAAGTTTGATTGATCAACAATGAGTACAAGGCAAGATTTGCAATCCCGAAAATGGGTTTTCCAAGACAGAACAATAATCCACCCTAAAAACCTAAGAAAAGCTTCAAAATGTAATTGCTAAATGTCTACTAGTCAAACTCTCCTCTCAAAAACCTAACTTAAGCTATATGTAGTATTTACAAAAAATAGGTGGCAGCTGATAAGTCTCGCAGTTACGACTTGTAGGATGACCTACAAGTCATAGCCAGGGCCTCATATCAGGTTCTTGGTATCTTGCACTGAACTAGTATGATCTATAGGTATAAGTCATTGTTTGGATTATGACTCTTATATTTGTCTCATAGGCTTGGTCTTCAGTTTTTGGTCCAGCATTTTGGCTCTGTAATTCTTACTACGAGTCCACCTATACAAGTTGTAGTGTGTCTTACGACTCATACGATAGGCTCGTAAGGGTGACCTTCACTTGGCAGATTTTTGATTTTGGTCTCTTATTCTTGCTACAACATAACCTACGACTCATAAAGTGAGCTACGACTCATAGGTGGGCTCATATGGCCTATGCCTCAGCAAAATCTGCCACTTTCCTTCAAAATAATACAAACCTAACTTTTCTGTAAGATTAACACAAAAACATATTGAAACACTAAAAGTCGCTTCAAGAACTCATAAAATCCCATGTTTTAAGCACCAAATATGTTGTGTTTTAACAGTAGATCAACACCCTCAACTTAGAATTATTGCTTGTCCTCAAGCGATGACTCAATCTACATGATAAAGAGAAATACATAGCAACTAAACTAATGGCATATATAGCACTTCTCTAATTTAGATACCCAACTACTATTTTCAATACAGGATTGTAAGATTATTGATAGTAACTTAATGAGATACCTGGCAATCCAACAATGATAAGCTAAGGAGCATCAACTGTCCACAATTGCTAGTATAGTCATGTGATGCTCATATAGTCCAAATACCCTCATTGGAAAAAAGTCTCTTATACTCACTCAAAAGCATTTAGATTTCAGAGTCTGAGGAAGCATTCTCATTCTCACAATTGAAATTCAAGCATAATGACTAAGACCATATGCTTGCCTCTATAGTCATCTTCTGGCTTGGTGATAACATGTAGTTGGATCACTTTAGGACTTATAGGCTAGGAACATAGGTTCAGGATGCTTTGGTAAGGTAGTTTGGGCAAATAGTGACTAAATCTATCCTTGAACCATGTTTACCAACTGTTTTTGCTTTCATAATCCAACCTTTTTAAATCAATCCACCCTTATTCTCCTGTTTTGAACTTTTCTCAAGTCCTTTGTTTCTCCTTTTCAGTTGTGCATTGATTTCAACCTCTTTTTTGGCTACTTTTTCTTAAATTAAGGCACTTTTCTTCTTTTTATTCACTTGATTCATGCTTTTTCATTTCTTTCTTAATTTATCAACTACCTTATTATTATTACTTTACCACAATAAGGGCCACCATTAAATTAGACTTTTAGCCTCAGGTGAAATAGACAATATTTATGCCTCAAACCAGGCCACCAATTGCAGCCACCCTCAACTTAGGCCTTTGGCCTCAATTAAGGTTCACATGTTCAAGGATAGACCAGGGTCAATATCAAGGTATTTTGTTAAATAAGGTTAAGTCAGTAGAGTATCAGGAAAGAATGAGTGCATGAGAAGCTCAATAATTCGGGATAAGGGATTCACTCACTTACTTGGTAGGTCATTTACGCTAAAAGTAGTTTCACTTAAAGAACAAGGGCCTAAGATCCTTTACATCTTCACAACATCACCCAAACTAATCATAGAATAACAAGGCAAGTTCTGAGTCTATACAGGTGCATGAATGCAGCAAAATACACTCACAACACACATGACATTTACATGTACAATCAAGTATAGACTTAAAGCCATGCTTCAGTCTAAGCTTACCTTCACAATAGCAGAACAAACATTGCCATATACTCAAAATGTATGAATGCCTCAATAATCACAACCTTAAAATTTTAAGGGTACCCATTTTTTATCAAAATTTTGAAGAACAGTTAAGAATCATATATATGCCATCATATAACATTACTATACATTTACAAATCATTTATATTACCAAAACATGCCAATTCAACAGAAAATTAAACATCCACAAAGAAAAAGAAATACATTAAGAAAACCTTGGGATCAAAAATAGGGGAAGTTCTGGACTTGAGGATACTCAGACTTCACCTTAATCCATAACTTCCACCACTCCACCAAAAGATGATACTTTGTCCTTAAAGTAAAGATAATCACCAAAAAAATATCATAGAAAAATATACATACATACATTAAAAACAAAAAAATAAATATACAAAGTAGAATTAAAAATAACATTCAACAAAAACATATTTAAACACTACCAAAAACCAACATAATCCAAAGATTGTCTCAAAAGAAAACAAAGTATCCAACATAACAAAATGAGCATTGGGGTCAAAAGAAGTCAAACATCAAGGTGCATCAAGCACTAGTCTCAGACTGGTCTGTGGCATCCTGGGTTGTCTCTCCTCCTTTGTTGCAGTGTCGTAGGTACCCTCTCCAGCTGGGGTATGTTATGCTCTCTCTCTCTCTCTGAATAGCTGCCAAAAAATATGAATCCTACATCACCTCCTGAAGTATGGGCTCCTCCACCTATCTTGGTTTCTTTGGGGTCAGATTTAGGTCAACGTGCTCGAGGGGCCTCTTTCCTCGGGTGTCTAGATGGTCAGTGAGATAATCAAATACCTTATCTCCTATCGGTGCTCCCTCTGGAGTTAGAATAGTGTCTGCTAATATCTATATTAGGTCGGCCTTGAATTTGTCCAATTCCTTAGTAACTACGCTTGCATCAGCAGGCCTAGCTCCCTCAAGCCTCTTATGGACTCAAGTCTTAAACAAATTGACCCTGGCATCCACCGCTAGAACTCTCTCATCAAAACAAATATTTGGTAAATGCCTTCATCCACTCGTCGGAGTCCTGAACAGTCTAATTAATCAATGGACGGACCCCTACTAACATTTCACGCAACCTGCCCTCCGCTACAGACCCTGTGCAATAAAGCTTGAAATGCAATAACAGAGAAAAGAGGGTCAACCTATAAGGAAGATGTTGCTGGTGCTAGAGTAGTAGAGGATGGTGTAAATGCAATCTTAACCATTGGTGTGGGCTCTACAGTAGTTGAATTAGTGCCGGTATTAGCTGGAGGTGAACCTAGAAGCTAAGGCTCTACCCGGAATGGCTCTGTCATAGCTTAGGGAGCTGCTCGTGGTAAGGCCACCAGATTCTCATCAGCCTTTATCCGAATGGGATATATAGTGCATGTGCCCTCCACATGAGGGTCCTGGTGAGGGTTAATAGAAACACCTGTTGCACTACATAGTCAATAAATTAGAACTGGAAATAGCAGTGAGGTGCTCGTCTGAGTTACAACCTTGTGAATCTGCTCTGAAATGATCCGGGCCTAATCTACAGCATACCCAGCTAGAATGTTGGTCAACAGTATGACTCTTTCGAGGGTGATGACATTATCCGTAAAGGTCGGCTTAATATGCTAGCGGATAATTTTACCACCAAAACTTGGCCCAAAATGAAAGATGGGCCTTTAATATAGGATATGTGTGGTTTATGACCCACGTCAGCTCGACACCCTCCTCACAAATTTGACTAGCTATCCCACCATAGCATCTCTATCCTGGCCCTGATGTCCTTTCTAATTACCACTATCCTCATCTTCTTTATACGGCTATCTACTCTATGGTAGACTAAGGAACTGTATATGTAGGCCCAAATTGCACTCGTCGTACCATATCCTCTGAGATATCAACATTCTTCCCCTGAACTATCACCATATATAGCCTTGGCTACTCAATTGGTGTTTTGTTCTTTGGCGACCCCCGGGCAAAGTATAGCAAGATATGCCGCATAGAACTCACGGACAATGTAAGGGGCATATTTGCCCAACTGCTGTGTGGTCCATCGTAGTCAGTGCTCATCCAACCCAACATCCAATGTAGTCACTCTATCAAAGCCTAAGGCATTCAACCGAGACTCCTCATGAAATTTCTAGACTGGCTTGCCCTTCCCCTTAGGCTCTAACCCCTGATCGTATATTTCCTTCATCCCAGGGATGCGCCATCTGCGGTTGGATAGGAGTTGGGACTGAACATCCTCCTGGTGAGAAGTGCTCTACAACTCCAACTCTGAAATTAAATATGTGGGGGTCATTTTGACAAAGTACGATTTGACCCGTCCCCATTGCCCTATTGTTCCTCTTTTTCAAACTAGGAGGAACTACTAACTTCAGCAGGCGTTTTTGCTATAAGTACTCGAGTCTGGGGACTATTGCCCTCCGAATCCACCCTTACACTATGGACTTCCACAGAGCCCTCGAATTGTTCAATTTTGAAGGATTCCTCCAACAACCTCCATTGGAGTGTTCTAATTGATGTTTATCCTTTAGAGGCATTTTATCTGCAAATAAACCATGAAGAGACAGGTAAGTTCAAGATGTTTGATCCATTAAAACACATAACAAGACAGAAAAACAAATAAAAACTAAATATGCACTGATGCAACTGCATTTTTGTAGATACGAGTATAGTTACGACTTGTAAGGTAACCTACGAATCATATATTGGTCTTGTGGAACAAGTTGTGCCTTCAAAAGTACTTTCTAATCGTAGATACGAGACGTAGTTATGACTCATAGGATGTCCTAGGAGCTGTACTGTTGGTCTCATACCTATTTCCAAAAACATTTCCAAAGCATAGCAAAGCTTATGTGACCCTTACTACGAGTCATAGCAGGCACTACGAGTCATATGTGGATCTCATATTGGAAACATGAAGGAACTACAGGTGTTCGATGCTTGCTCTAAGGGTCCACTATGACTCCTTTAGGAACTTACACGTGGTAAGATTGCCTCATAGCTGAGCACAGAAGTCACCTGTAGTGCCTAAATATTCCCACACATAGCACAAATCACCCACAGAGTTTAGTTCCATCGAGCACATCAGAATAATACAAAGCTAAATAATACATATAAATTCCATACTAGCATTGGAAATTTAAAAAATAATCATTATCCCTAAGAGTTGAAACCAATTCCACATTTTTTCAAGCATACTGAACACAAAATACTTTGCAAACTAACACTTGACAACTACAAATTACTCCAAGAGATGCAATTTCCACCCGCAGCAATTCAATCCAATTCCAAATGATCAAGCATAGGCATCACACCCACACTACATAAATTTCAATTCTAACAACCATTAAGACAATAAATGAGCAAGAATTATACATTACATACCAAAGAGCACAAAATTTCATACTCACAGTTATACTCAAGAATTTCAACAAGGTTCAATTCACAACTCAACTATTTAAAAGCCTAAAAACCCTAGTTTACAAGTCTAGTTCAATAATCAATGTATGGCATGCTTAAACATAATCAAACTAAACTTATACTCATATAAGGAACAATGCTCATCAGCAAAGATTGAGAAATTAAATCAAAAAGCTTACCAATTGGATTGAGAAGTGAACCAAAGCAAAGAGGAATGAAATTCACATCAAAACCCTAAAGATTAATACCCTCACCAGAGTCTTTGCTGGAAGATGATGTGTGTAGCCAGGATTTAGGTTGGAGAAAGAGTTACAAAGTGAAAAAATTGGGGTTTCTATCAATTTAGGTTTAAGTAATTGGAAATTTGGAGTCAAAAATGCTTTTGACCCCTTATATAAGCAAACTAGGTTGACTTTTAAAAACATTCAGATAGTGGTTATGATACCCCAACAAGGAGTCGTAGGTTGTCCTGTGACTCATACGTCTCGGTCTCATATTAACCTCAACACTTGGTAAAAATTAGAAATCATACCTAGGCACTACGAACCCCTATTATGACTCATAGGGAACCCTATGATTCATAAGGTTGCCTTGTAGTGAATATGTCAACTTTTGATACTCTTTGTTTCCCTCTACAAAGTAAGACTATGAGTCGTAGTGAGGAGTATGACTTGTAGGCTTGATCATAGAGGCTGTTCCAAGTGTCATTTTTTCAGATCTTCAGTTCTTCAATTCTTACCTGCAAACTAAATCTCAAAACATAATGATTCCCAAGATATTACCACTACATCATCATTTTTCAATCATAAAAACAAACACATAACTTCCTTAAAAATCTCAACAACCAAAAACACTTAAAAATAATCTAACACTTATCAACAATGCTTGGGTTGCCTCCCAAGAAGCATCTTGTTTATGTCATGGCTCAAATTTATCATCTTTCTTTATCAACTCTCATCGAGGGTCCACACCTTACTCTTGCACTCATGTCGGTGTTTCATGGATTGGCTAATATCAAACAAAACTTTTGCATCATTAACACTGAACCGTAGCTGAACTGAATTTATATCCACTACGGCTCTCTCAGTGGCCAGAAATAATCTCCCCAAAATAATGGGCACCTCAAAATTAACTTTGCAGCCGAGGATCACAAAATTTTCCAAAAAGATGGATTTATCGACTTTAGCAAGCACATCTAAAAGGATTCCCTCCATCGTTTTAATGGGTGGATCTGCCATAAGCAATCTCATTCTTATCGGGGTAGGAGTACCAAGGCCAAGCTTTTTGAATATGGAAAGAGTCATTAAATTGATGCTTGTTCCCAAATCGCATAATGCTCTTTCAAATTCAACATCAATGATAGTTCAAGGGATGGTGAATGCCTCGAGGTCTTCTCTTTTTTGCACAAGGCGTTTGGTCATAATTGCCCTACATTGTTGGAGTTCTTGCGAGAACTCTTATCTCAAAGTGTGTTTCTTGGTGACCATATCCTTCATATATTTGGCATACCCGGGAATTATCTCCAAAGATTCTAGAATGAGGATGTTGATGGAGAGTTGCTTCAACATTGAGAGGAAGTGTTCGAATTTACCTTCCTCTTTCTTTCTCTGAAGCCTCTGAGGGAAAGGAGAAGGAGGTTTGGGAAGTGATTGCAATTTCTCATGATCCGTTACTTCATCTTATTGCATCCCAACAACCTTCGGATCTTCTCCCTCAACCTCAACTTTATCTCCAAGACCTATCTCATTGACTTCATCCACAATCACTGGCATAGGGAGATCTACCGTGCTTTTGCCACTCCTAGTCATCACTGCCATGAAATGCCCTTCATTTTTAGGATTCTGAACCATATTGCTTGGTAGTATCCCCTTTTTGTATTGGTTCAACTATGAAGACACTTACCTAAATTATTGTTCAAGTTGCTTGATTACCATAGAGTGAGACTCTATTTTTTGGTTAATACTTATAATATCCGCTTTCATTCCCTTTAAAGTCTCTCTTGATGGTTGACATATTTGAACAATTTTTCAAACATATCTTTGATCCTGGAGTTACTTGACTTGTCATCATGATTGTGAGAGGGAATATACGAACCATTTTTGTAGCCCTCTCTTTTCCCCTAATCTATGTCTGGCACTCTCTCTCCCTCATAGTATCTACCCCAGTTGTCTCTATACAACCTATCACGGTTGAAGTTCCAACCTTCATGCCCAGAACCTTGTCTCCAATAGTCCAGATCGTACCCTTGGGGGTTGTGGCAGAAACCCGCTAGTTGGTTGCTTACAAAACATGCATCCTTGTAAAAGAATTGGATCATCATAGGAAGGAGCCTTTGGAGGTTGGTGAGGAGTGCATGGACGCTTGCTTGGTTTTGCTTCAAGACTAAGTACATGCTTTTGTGAAGTTGAGCAAGTTGCTCTATGATCTTTTCGTTCACCTTTGCTTGGTCATTGTTGGTATTGACCGCACAAGAAGGTTTCATCATACCTCGCTCCCGTTGCCCCCATGCTCTATTTATTTTTAACACTTATTCCATTCTTGCATCTATTAATGCAAAAGGTTGGTCTAAAAACATGCCTCCCATGATTGTATCGATGAAAGCTCGACTATTCTCATCAAGTGCCCGATAGAAAATCCTGACTAAGGCATCATCAACAATCTTGTGATTGGGAACCATCCTCAAGCATTTAGTAAACCTCTCACATGTTATGCTAATAAATCACCTGTCAATTGCTTAAAGTTGTTGATTTGGTCCTTGAGCTTCAACTTTTTAGATCTTAGGAAGTATCGTTTAAAGAATACCTTCTGAAGTTCAACCCAACTTGTGATAGTGCCCTGAGGAAGCTCAGACAACCATACAACTGCATTACTAGTCAATTATAGTGGAAACACTCTTAACCCAACAACATCCAGAGAAAGATTTTATGCCCCTTTGATACTTTTACACACAAACACAACATTCTGAAGATGACGGTGGGGATCCTCCGAAGGTTTCCCTGTGAATAGATCAAGGTTTTGGAGCATTTGGAGAAATCCACTCCATACCATAACTTAGTATCTCCTAGTAAAGGCAGCAGTATTATAGCAACGGTAACATCCATATCCATAGGGTTGAATCGATATTGATTCCATCCATAAGCATTTTCATTAAAGTCCCTAAGTTGTGGCTTGTTACCCCTTTGCGGTAGATTCTCTTATCTATCCATATCCTCACTCGTATGAATATTCTCCTCAACCTTAATGTCCTCATTCACTTGAGCCATCCTTCTTGGTAGTCGATGGATCTCCTAATTTAGTGGAGCTAAGGGATTGCCTTGGCTCCTTATGTTGGGCATACAACCTAATATACCCTGCAAAAAAATTAAACAACAAAAACAAAAACAAAAGTAAAGCACAATATAATCTAGAAATTAACACTAGAACTAACTAATAGTGAACTCAAATCAAAACCTAGTTGTATTCCCCCAGTAACGGTGCCATAATTTTTTGTGTTGGTCACGCTCCAATAAGAAAGCGGTCATTATCAGTAATTAACCTAACCGAGGTTAGGGTCCAATCCAGAGAAAATATAGGAATTGACTACAAGACTTCACTAATAATTATTTCCCATATTTATGACTACAGCCTCAAAATAGGGTTTTTTTTGTTATTCAAAAACAAACTAAAACAAACACTATCTTCAACGTAAGGAAACACTCAATTTTGGGAATAACTTGGGAATTATGTTCCCCATGCTTCGTCGACTTGATTACCCTAAATACATAACTATAATTTGTGAGTCCCATGCAGGATGGTAACTTAGGTTCTTCCAGTCCTCTTGTGAAGGTGAAGGTCAAATTTCATGATTGCACTTGGTTGGCAACCCTAACCGTTACCAATAGTCCCAGTCAAACTCCTCTTGGTGATGTTTGGTGTTGGCCACTACGAAACAACATCACAATTGAAGGAAAATAAATAATACATGCAAAAACCCAATCATAGATATGCAATAAAACTAGGTTCTTTCAAGTTAACTACCCATAGTTCCCACAACCCCAAGTTGTGGTTTTTTAGCTACTCATGGCTAAAGCAAAACACACAAGCATATAATAGACATATTTGAGAGTTTCACCAATAACAATGAAGTATATAGGCACCACAAGTTGCAAACCCATAATCTTGATTGATCAACAATGAGTACAAGGTAAGATTTACAATTGTCAAAATAGGTTTTCCAAGAGAGAACAATAATCCACCCTAAAAACCTAAGTAAAGCTTCAAAATGTAATTGTGAAATGTCTATTGGTCAAACTCTCCTCTCAAGAACCTAACATAAGCTATATATAGTATTTATAAAATAAACCTAAAATTTGCATAGAAAAGACAACTAACAGCTGATAAGTCTCACAGTTACGACTCGTAGGAATAACCTATGAGTCATAGTCAGGGTCTCATACCAAGTTCTTGGCATCTTGGACTAAACTGGTATGACCCATAGGTATGAGTCATTTCTTGGTCTATGACTCATATGCTTTTCTCGTAGGCTTGGTCTTTAATTTTTTGTTCCATCATTTAGGCTCTCTGATTCTTGCTATAAGTCCACCTATATGTGTCATAGTGTGTCTTACAACTCGTAGGCTAGGCTCATAGGGGTGAACTTGGTAGATTTCTAATTTTTTGTCTCTGATTCTTACTATGACTCAACTTATGACTCGTAGAGTGAGCTTGTAGGTGGGCTGGTATGTCCTATGCTTTAGCAAATATGCAACTTTTCTTCAAAATCATGACAACCTAACTTTTCTGCAAGATTAACACAAAACACATCAAAATTCTAAAAGTCTCTTCAAGAACTCACAAAATACCTTGTTTCAGGCACCAAATATGTTGTATTATCACAGCACATTAGAACCCATCAGAGTTCTCTAGGTCTAAAGTAAATGATGATCCTCTAGAATTTATTGATGAGGTGTACAAAGTGCTGTCTATAATGGGTGTTAGGAAGGAGGAGAAGGTGGAGTTGGCGACTTACCAGCTCAAGGGGATAGCTCAAATATGGTTTACCTAATGGAAAGTGGAGAAGGGAAACAACAATATGATCCTTTGGGAAGAGTTCGAGATGGCTTTTCTCAACCAGTTCTTCCCTCTTGAGTGAAAGGAGGCCAAAATGATGGAGTTTATGAATCTAAGGCAAGGATCTATGAGTGTGAGGGAGTATGCCCTCAAGTTTAATCAACTCTCTACATATGCTCCACAATTAGTGGCTAAACAAAGGTCTAGGATTAAAAAATTTGTGATAGTTGTATCTAACTTTGTCAATAAGGTGTGTCATGCCACCATGTTGATTAGTGATATAATTTATCCAACCTCATGACTTATGCCGAATAATTGGAGGGGGGAAAATTAAGAAAGAGAAGGGGTCATGAGGCCAAGAAGTTCCATTTTGAAGGTAGATCCGAAACCCCAAGGGTAGTCGGTATCATCAAGGCCAAAGGACTTCCAATGCTACTACTAGAAGGTTTGATAAAGACAACCCAAGGGTCAAAGGTGGTGGTGGTGTGGTTCATGATGTTATTAGTCCAAAATGTGTTAAGGGTCATAGTAGTACATGTTTTAAAAAGACCAATGCTTATTTTCATTACGGTGAAGTGGGAGATAAGGTGATGGACTGTCCACTTACTTGGAACAAGGGTAGAGATGTTCATCCATAAGGTGAAAATATGGTTTCTAGGGTAAAAGCTGGCAAACAAGGTGGTATCCCAAGGTTCAATCGGTTCTATGCTCTTTATGGGAGACAAGGGGTAGATGAGGCGCTTGATGTCGTCACTAGTATGTTAAAAATCTTTGATTTTAATTTGTATGCACTGATAGACCTAGGTGTCATTCTTTCCTTTGTTACTATTTTTTTTATCAAAAGGTTTCATGTTAAACCTAAAATATTATGTGAGCCATATGAGGTGTCTACTCCCATTAATGCATCTATTGTTGCTAGGAGGGTCTATAGAAATTTTCCCATTTTCATTTTGCATAAAATCTTGCCTTGTGACTTTGTTTTAGTTGGATACAGTATATTTTGATGTTATTCTTTGGATGAATTCATTGCATGCATACCATGCTTCTATTGATTATAGAACCCGTACGATCAAATTCCAATTCCCTAATGAACTCGTTCTTTAGTGGGAGAGTCATGATATGATGGTCAAGGCTAGATATATTTCCTACCTTAATGCCCAAATGTTGATATCAACGAGTCTCCATATCATGTTGTGAGGGTTAGGGATGTGGAGTCCAAAGTCTTTCCTATAGAGTTGATTTCGATGCTTATTGAGTTTCTTGTTGTCTTCCCTAATGAACTTCCTGGAGTGCCTTAGGAAAGGGAAATAGACTTTGGTATAGACCTCCTTACCCATACTCAACCCATTTTTATTCCCCCTTACTGTACGGCCCTGGGATGTTGAAAGAGCAATTAAAGGATTTATTGGAAAGGGGTTTCATTAGACCTAGTTAATCACCTTCGGGTGCACTAATGTTGTTTGTGAAAAATAGGAGTGGTCTCTTAGAATATGTATTGACTACTGGTAACTCAATAGGGTCACCATCAAGAAAAACTACACTTTAACGAGGATTATTGATCTTTTTGACCAACTTCAAGGGGCTAGTCACTTCTCTAAGATTGATCTTTGGTCTGAGTATCATCGAGTAAATGTGATAGAGTGTGACATTCCCAAGATGGCCTTCTAGACTATGTATGGGCAGTATAACTTTATGGTTGTGTCCTTCGATTTGACTAATGCATCGGCTATCTTCATGGATCTTATAAATAGGGTCTTTAAACAATATCTTGATCTATTCCCATAGCGAGGAGGAGCATGTGGGTCACTTGAGGGTAGCATTGCAAATCTTGAGGGAGGAAAAATTGTATGCCAAATATGAAAAGTGGTAGTTTTAGTTGAAAGACGTTGCCTTCCAAGATCATATGGTGTCAGTTGATGGCATTACAGTGAATCCTAAGAAGGCAAAGGTTATTAGAAATTGGCCTATACCTTTGAATCCATTAGACATTAGAAGTTTTTTGGGTGTAGCGGGCTACTACCGGAGATTTGTGAATAGGTTCATCTCTATTGCTTCTCCTATGACTAGATTTACTCAAAAGAAAGCCAAATTTGTGTGGATCAATGAGTCTTAAAATTGTTTTAACACTTGGAAGGATAATCTTGTTTCCACTCCTATTTTGTCTCTACCAGAAGGGTTGGAGGGGTTTGTTGTGTATTATGATGGTTTTAGAATCGGTTTGGGGGGTGTCTTGATGCAAAATGGTAAGGTGATAACTTATGCCTCTAGACAACTTAAGGTGCATGAAAATAATTACCCTAACTATAATTTTGAATTGGTTATTGTAGTTGCTTTGAAAATTTGACGTTATTACTTCTATGGGGTTCATATTGATGCATTTACTGATCACAAGAGTCTCTAATATGTGTTCACACAAATGGACCTCAACATGAGACAAAGAAGGTGGTTAGAGCTCCTTAAAGAGTATGATATGAGGGTGCACTATCAGCCTGTTAAGGCTAATGTTATGGACGATGCTTTGAGTGGGGTATCTATGGGTAGCCTAACTCATGTTGACAATGGTGGCAAGGAGGTGGCTTGGGAGGTCTATCCGTTCGCTAGATTGGGGCTAGGTTGGAAGAGGTGGATATAGTGGTATAGTGGTTGTTGATAGCTTTACATCTTTATTAATTGAGGAGGTGAAGCCAAAACATGACCTTGACCCTGCCTTGCTTAAATTGAAGGCCTTGATGATAAATGGTAGAGTGGAGGTTTTCTTCTAAGGGGAAATGGTGCCCTTAGCTACCAAGGTAAGTTATGTGTCTCTGATGTTAATAACTTTAGAGAGATGGTTTTAGATGAGGCTCATAACTCATCCTATTCTATTCCATTCACTCCAGTTCTACAAAGATGTATAGAGATTTGAGAGACGTTTATTGGTGGGATGGCATGAAGAAAGATATTGCTAAGTTTCTATCAGATTGTCTCAATTGCCAACAAGTAAAAGCCAAACATCAAAGGTAGGTTGTCGAGCCCAAGATATAGAGATTCCTATTTGGAAATTAGAGGAAATCAACATGGATTTTATGGTTGGATTGCCAAAGACTACAAAGCATTTTGATTCTATTTGGGTTGTGGTTGATAGAATGAAAAAGGCGGCTCACTTCCTACCGGTTAAGACTACTTATAGTGCCAAAGATTATCCCAAATTGTATATTCATTAGTTCATTAATTTTCATGGGGTGCCTTTGTCTATCATTTCGGATTGTGGTGTTCTATTCACTTCTCACTTTCGGAGGTCCTTTCAAAGAGGTCTTGGTACCAAGGTTATGCTTAGTATGGCGTTTTACCCTCAAACGGATGGCCAAGAAGAAAGAACAATCCAAGTTATTAAGGATATGCTTAGAGCTTGTGTTTTGGAGTTTAATGGTAGTTGGGAAGAACATCTTCCACTAATTGAGTTTGCTTACAATAATAGTTATCATTCAAGCATTGGTATGGCTCCTTTTGAGGCTCTTTTTGGTCGGCATTGTAGAACCTCGGTTGGATGGTTTGAAGTGGGACAGATGGCCTTGTTAGGTCTTGATTTGTTTATGGAGGCCATGGAGAAGGTGAGGTTCATTAGGGAGTGATCGAAAATGGCCCAAAGTCGATAAAAGTCCTATTTCGATGTGAAGAGGAGGGATATTGAGTTCAAAGTTGGTGATTCGGCCTATTTGAAAGTCTTATCCATAAAAGGTGTGGTCTAGTCTAGCAAAAAGGGTAAGTTAAGTCCAAGATTTGTGGGTCCTTATAGGGTGTTAAGGAGGATTGGTAAGGTAGCCTGTGAGTTAGAGTTGCCCAATGACATGAGTATGGCTCATCCAGTCTTCTATGTGTCTATGTTAAGAATATATGTGGGTGACCCATGTGCTATTGTACCACTAGATTTTGTGGTTATGCTTGAAGACAATTTGACATATGAATAGGTTCTAAAAGAAATTTTTGATATTCAAGTGAAAAGGTTGAAGAAAAAGGATGTAGCTTTCGTTAAGGTCCTTTGGAGGAATTAACAAGTTTAAAATGTGACATGGGAAGTTGAGGCGGACATGCAAAAGTGATATCCCTATCTCTTCCACTCTATTCAAGACTAAGGTACTAATGTAAGTCCCCTATATGATTTCAAGTCTTAACTTTTGGCCCTTATGTCATTTCCACGCATTCAAGTTTATGTTGACAGGTTTATGGTGATTTCGATGTTCTTGATGAAACCTTTTTAAAATAATTTCTAAGTGCATTTGTTGCATCTATTTGGGCTGAAATCTCCATGATTACTTCTCTTATACATATTTCTTTGACATTAGGGGACGAATGTTCCCAAGTGGGAGATATTGTTACACCCCGTAACTCCACGTTATTATATAAAAATGTTTGAAGCCTCATTTGCTTAGGTGGGAAGTGTATTAGGGTTGTGGTAGACTTCTTGCATTCAGACGACTTCAAGACTTCCCTATAAATTAAGTTTTGGTTGTTGATTTTTGTTAGGGTCAATATATTGAATGAGCATAACTTTTAGCAAACAAATCACTGGATGTCCCACAACATGTCAAATGAAAGCCCTTTAAGTTAGCTTTCCAACACAGTTGGTTTCACATCATTCTGAGCTCGAATGAAGGAGTTATGCCCATTTTGGTGAAGCCCTACCGTGTAGAGTTGCCATACGGGCACCCAAATGGGTCGTGTGGCCTCTCACACCTCATAGGACTACCTTGGAATCTAAAATGTCCATTTTGTGGCCAAGTCATATCCCATGACAAGCCATATGATCCATATGGTGTGGCATGGGCTTTGAAACCCTCTGTGAGGCTTCCGTTGCGAAAATATTTCTAAGTATAATATTACCGTCTCATAACTTTCATGAAAGTTTCTACGTATAGTTTGATGGACCAGTAAATGGACCATGTGGCTTCACATAGCTCGTAACCAGTCTATGAAGTGACACTTGTGTAAAAAACATTCAAGGAGTTGGCCAAGTTTCCTATTTCCAAAAATTGCCTAAGTATTGGTTCAAGGGCACTCCACACGAACCGTGGAGTGCCATATGGCCCGCTTAACCTCAAATGAGGTGATACTTTATCAATTTCTCTCTTTGTTTCATTAATGGTGTTTTTCTAAATTTTAATTTATTCTAATGACCTTTTGGGGCTTCCTGTACTATCTTAATCTTCCTAAAGACCTAAACCCCATTCCTAACTATCAAATTCACTCCTCTCCATTTGAATACACTCTCAAATTCTCTCAACCGCCACCACCAAAACTCAAATACAAATTCAAGAGAACTCTAGAACAAGTTTTTGATTTCAAGATCCCATTCCAAGCTTCAAGCCTTTCTCAACCCAATTTCAAGAAATTCAAGATCTAAGGTATGTGGGTTTCAACCATTGGGTCCTTTCACCCATGGTGCCTAACCTTCATTTTTATACAAATTGCATTTTTTCAAATTAGAATATCTATGGGTATCTCTTATGATGTAAGTTGATTATAAACCATGTTGGAGTTTCATAATATGTTGATTGTTTAAGCATATTTGGGGCTATGAATCTACGATCCATTATATTATTTGATGAAGGGTTTTGATGTATCTTGCATGAGGGTATTATGAAGTGTTGGTTGGTTGTTTTACATGTAATTTTTCTCACATGATCTCACTCTTAAAATGCATTGTTTTTTACTAGCAATATACACTTGCAATATGTTTGATAAAATGTTCGGTCATGGATTCTTGATTTATTAAAGGTCTATTACATGGTATATGAGTTGAGTGACTTTATGATAATAAAAGGAAGTTATATATAAGTTATTTTCATGAAAAGTATCTATATTATTGTAAGTTGACCACACCTAGTTGAGGAGGTGTTATACCTCAACCACTATGATGGGGTGTGGTATGCCCATATGCCAATTGAGGGGTACATTTACTCAATCACTTTAATGGGGCTTGGTCATGCTCACCTACCAATTGGGGTTTATATTCCTCAATCACTTTTATGGGTGGGTGTTCATGCTCATCTACAAATTGAGGGGTAAATTTCTCCATCACTTCCCAAGGGGTGGTCATACCTTGGATTCCAAGTACTAGTTTGCTTGGTCTATAAAGGTACTCTCTTCCTATATATATATGTTCTATATAAGCATGTTTTACTTCAAAAATTAATCATACATGTCATATTGTTATTATACGTACCAATTTCTCATGTATATGTATCATTATTGTGTATCTATCTCTTGTTGGATCGCATCCTACATATTTAGTACATTCAAACATACTAGCGCATACTCTATGCCCACATGATGTTACCATGTAGGAACCAAAGCTCCACTTGATCATCATCCTCCACGTGGCTAGTACTATCTCTTCAAGCAAGTTTGGTGAGTCCTCAACTTTCGAGGGCAATATCTATTTATCATAGATTATGATAAAGAATTCTTTATTTGGTTGATGTTTACGACTATGAGCGTGAGCCCGGAGAGTGTCTTCGCCCCCACTCAACTCTAAGATTAGAGGTGTTGTTGGACAAGTTGTATAACTATGCTTTGAGCATTAACTTTTCTTGTCCTTGAATGATCTTATGTATGAATGACTCTCTTAGCCCCCTTTTCCCCTTATTATGCTCTTGTTGTTGATTAATGTCTTATGCAACTAAGGATGGGTAATCGATATGCTAAGAGGCTTGTTTGGTGTTCCTTCAGGTTCTCCATTCGCTATTGTGGAGCTCTGGTACCTACATGGTAAAATCATGCAGTCATAGAGTGTGTGTTAGTATGTTTGAATGTACTAAGTATATAGGATGCAATGCAATAAGAGATAGGCAACATAGGCAAAATGCAATATTATAAGCAATGGATAGCCTAATAATAATATGTCATGTATGAATGATGCTTAAATTAAAACATGCTTGTATAGTATATATTACATATGGAGGAAGAGACCATTATCATATATTAAGCAACTTAGTATTTGGAATCTAAGGTAGACCACCCCTTTGAAGTTATTGACGTACGAACCCTTCAATTAGTTGATAGGCATGAGCACCCTCCATCGGAAGTGATTGAGGTACCAACACCTCAATTGGTTGATGGCATACCACCCTCATCCGAGATGATTGAGAAACTAAAGCATCAATTGGTTGATGGACATGACCACCCATGTTTTCTAAACATCTCCAGTCCTCGTGCACTCATATGACCCAGTCTTATATGCCATAATCTTGCCTTTTCGTCATCAGATAGTTGCACGGTAGATGCATTAACTGAGCCAACGGTGGTGCTTCCATCCAATATGTAAGGGCTATCCTACAACTTGGCCTTTAGCATAACTAAAGAGCCTTTAGTCACTTTTATAGTTCCTCCTTCACTCATATACTTGTAGCCATTTTTATCAAAAGTACCTAGGGAGATTAAATTTTTCCTCAGATCAGGAACATGACAAACTTCTATAATGGTCCTTACGATTCCATCATTACAGCAAACCTGAACTACACCATTGCCAATTATTTTACAAGTTGCATTATTGCCCATTACTACGGTTCCTCCACTTGTCTCATAATTGGTGAACTAATCTCTTTGAAAAGTCATATGAAGAGTGCAACCAAAGTCTAACACCCATTTATTATCATAGACTCCACTATTGCATGATGCTGCTAGTACATATTCATTATCAAAATCATGTACCCGCTTAACAATAGATGCACTTGTCGTTTGTTCAGACTTTGACATAGGACAATCTCATTCAAAATGCCCCTTCTTGTGACATTCCCAACACTCTGCATTCTTCATGTTCACACAAGACTTTGATCTGTGCTTTGATTTACTCTTGCCTTATTGGTTAATATGACCTCTCACAAAGATCCCACTAACCTCATCATCTTTATCTTTTTCAAGGTGTCTCGAAATATCACAGGAGTTAAGTGTCTACCGCACTTGCTGAAGAGTGATAGGCACTTTGCTATACATCATTAAATTCTCAATATCACAAAATTTTGATGTCAATGAAAATAGCGAGGCACATGCAAGCATCTCCTCATTATTTTGAATCCCAGCAATCGGTAAGTCCATCACCAATTTGTTGAAAGCATCTAGATGGTCTTGTAACAAAGTACATGGATCCATCTTAAATGTGTGAAGATTCCTTCGTAACAGCATTCTTATTATCAGTGATAGGTCCTGGTAAAGCCCTTCTAGCTTTTCCCATAATTGTTTGGCCATCTTCTCGATACTTATACTCACTTCACAAAGCACATTAGGTGCAAGGGAAAGTTGGATTGCACTCAACACATCCCCTTCAATCCTTTCTTTATGTCATGACCCAAGCCTAGGGCCTAGACGTGACACGGCATATGGAGAACCAGAAGGGATCCCAAGCAAGCCTCTTGACATATGATTACACATCTTTAGTTATGGAAATAATAAATTACCAATAAAACATTAGAAGCAAGAGTAAAGGGACTAAGAGGGAAGCTTCCATATAGTGAAAAACAAAAGTCAATAGAGACAAACTCATAGCATAAATACATAACATATCCAACAACACCTCTACTGCATAAGCTAAGAGTGGGGGCTAAGACAAAGCAACCAGGATCACCCTACATAGTCAATACATAACCAAAAGAGAGAAAAGTCTTAATACATTGTAAGAGATCATAAGTAAAGTCCCTGGAATGGAGGACTCACCTCCAAGTTTGATAGAAGTCGTACTAGCCATGTGGAGGAGGATGATAATCAAGCAGTGCACCAATTCCTACATAGTGACATCATGTAGCCATAGATTATGCGTTAGTACATTTGAATGTACTAAGTAGGTATGATGCAATGCAACAAGAGGTAAATGATATAATCAAAATGCATAATTATAGGCAATGAGTAACATATCGCAATTGACATGTATGATCAATGCTTCAAAACATGCTTACAAAGAATGTAACATATGTGTAAGAAGAGACCACTATCTATTGGTGGATTGTCACACCCTACCACCCTTGGTAATTACGGTACAAACTTCGTCAATAGGTTAGTGGATCATTGCAACCCCCGAGTAGGGCATGGTCACATTCCAACACTATATAGGAGAATATCATATATATACATATGCATTCATTATCATTATTTTATCATCATATCATCATCATATAGTCGTTCATCTCATAAGACATGCATTGGACCTTCAATACCTCAAGAAATCATAATCGGACATTTGATCAAACACTTAGAGGGTATACAGTGCTAGTGTAAAATCATGCAATTCTAGAGTGAAATCGTGCTAGGAAATTTAATGTAAAAGCTTAAATAGATACTTTGTAACACCCTCATGCAATAAACATGAAAACCATTGATTAAACCTTCCAATAGATCTTAGATTCATGGCTCACAACATAGCAAAATAGTCACAATTTCATAAGCCCAAACAAAGTTTGCAGTGATTTTCTTAATAGATAAGATCCATGAGCAAATCAAATTTAAATCATGCAATTTTGAGGAAAAGGAAGCTTGGGCATCATGGGTGAAAGGGACTCCTGAAAGAAACTCACATACCTTAGCTTTGGGGATGAACTTGGTGAAAATTGGGGATGGAGATTTGAAGCTTGAATAAGAATCTTGAAATTCGGGATAAGGGTTTATGACTTGAATGTAGGAGTAAAAATATTTGACTAAGTGTTTTGGTGAGTATTGGGGAATGGTTTAAATGATATGTGGGTAAAAAATGACTAAGTATAAATATTTTTACGTTTGGGAACACTTAGGCATAAGACTTAAAAAGTCATGGACCGCAAAAAAAATATCTGGACAAAAAATGTACATGTTTGCATCGCGAAAAAGATGCAAAACTTGGGTTTCTACATCTGCGCGCCTTTAGCGCTACACTCTAGGGGCACGAAATGCTCTTTGTAAATAGCATTTTGGGAATTTTGAATTTATAAGGTTACTTTCAAATTGGGGTTAGACTCTCTCCCCCCCCCCCCTAATTTTGACCCCCTGAATAAGAATATGAAGTTGGATTTTTGATATCATACACGAATTTTAAGATATATGGAAATTACGATTATGGGCACTTCCGAGGCACATTTTCGGGCACTTTTGGGGGGTCATTTCAATATCTCTCCCTTGGGAACATTCATCCCCGAATGTCAAAGAAACATATATAAGAGACACAAATGTAACAATTTCAGCCCACATAGAGATGCAACAATGCACTTAATCATCATTTTAAAAATCTCATCATAAAAGAAAAATCATCACGAACTTATCAATTTAAACATGAACATATGCAATGACATGGGGTTGAACTTAAGACCTGAGATCATATAAAGGGCTTAGATCAATACCTTAGGATTGAGTGGAGTGGAAAATATAAGGCTATCATTTTTCCATGTCCACTTCGGCCTTCCAAGTTGCACTCTCAACTTGTTGATCGCTCCAAAGGACCTTAACGGAAGCCACTTCCTTGTTTCTCAACCTCTTCACTTGTCTATCCAAGATCTGAATTGGAACCTCTTCATATGTCAAATTATCTTCAACAACACCCGCAATATCAAGAGGCACAATGGCATTAATATCCCCCACACATTTTCTCAACATGGATACATGAAAGACCGGATGAATCAAATCCATCTCACTAGGCAATTCCAACTTATAAGCTACCTTGCCAACCCACCTTATCACCCTATAAGGACCCACATATCTTGGGCTCAACTTTTGCTTCTTCACAAAGTAAACCATACCCTTCGTGGATGACACCTTCAAATAAACCCAATCACCAACTTGGAATTTAAGATTCCTTCTCCTTACATCGACATAAGACTTTTAGCGACTTTGGACCGTCTTCAACCTTTCTCTAATCATCCTAACCTTTTTAAGAGCCTCTATAATAAGATCTAGTCCTAACAAAGCTACTTTTCCAACCTCAAATCAACCAACCATTGATCTACAACGTCTCCCATAGAGAGCATCAAAAGGGGCCATACCGATGCTAAAATAATAGCTATTGTTGTAGGCAAACTCAATCAACAAAAGATGATTATCCCAACTATGCTTGAGTTCCAATAAACAAGCCCTAAGTGTATCCTCAAGTGTTTAAATGGTTCTTTTGGCTTGGCCATCCGTTTGAGAGTAAAAGGTCGTAGAAAGCTTAACTCTAGTACCAAAACCCCTTTGGAAGGACATCCACAAGTGTGAAGTAAATTGAGCACCATGATCCAATATGATGGACAAGGGAACCCCACGCAATCTTACTAAGTCATGAATATATAACCTTGCATAATCTTCAGCCATATATGTGATCTTAACCAGTAGAAAGTGAGCCAATTTTGCCATCTTATCAACCACAACCCAAATGGAATCATAAGCTTTCCTAGTCTTTGGCAATCCAACTACAAAATCTATATTAATCACCTCCTACTTCCAAGTAGGAATCTCTATGTCTTGGGTTAGGCCACCCAGCCTTTGATGTTCGGCTTTGACTTGTTGACAACTATGGCAACTAGAAATAAATTTAGCAATGTCCCTCTTCACTCCTCCCCACCGATACACATCCCTTAAATCCCTATACATTTTAGCGGAACTGGGGTGGATAGAGTAAGAAGAGTTATGGGCCTCATAAAGGATTTTCTCCCTCAAACTATCAACACAAGGCACACACAACCTACCTTGGTACCTAAGGCCACCATGTCCCCCTTGCGGGAAAACCTCCACTTTTTATCTTTCATCAAGGCCTTCAATTCAAGTAAGGAGGAGTTAAGATCTTATTTCGCTATCACCTCATCAGCCATATAAGACTTAGAGCCATCAACAAAAATAACACCATTACCAACATCTTCCAACGTACACCCTAATCTAGCCAATCGATACACCTCCTTAGCCATCTCCTTATCACCATCGTTAACATGAGCTACGCTACCCATAAACTCCCTACTCAAAGCATCCTGCACCATATTTGCCTTACTGGGATGATAATGTACACTCATATCATAGTCCTTAAAAAGTTGCAACCACCTTCTATCCCTCAAGTTGAGGTCTTTTTGAGTGAAGATATATTGGAGGCTCTTATGATCGGTGAACACATCAACATACACCCCATACAAATAAAGATGCCAAATTTTCAAAGCAAATATTATGGCGACTAATTCATGATAATGAGTAGGATAGTTCTTTTCATGCACTTTGAGTTGCCTAGAAGCATAGTTTATCACCTTACTATTTTGCATTAGCACACAACCCAAACAACTCTAGAAGCATCACAATACACAACAAGTCCCTCAAGACCATCTAGTAGTGACAATAATGGGGTGAACACAAGCTTATCTTTCAAGGTTTGGAAGCTCTTCTGACATTCATCAGTCTACTCAAAGTTAACCTTCTTTTGAGTCAATTTTGTCATAGGAGAAGCAATAGAATAGAACCCATTCATAAGCCTTTGACAGTAACCTGTTAGGCCTAAGGAACTCCTAATATTTAACAAAGTCAATGGTCTAGGCCAATTTCTAATCACATCGATATTCTTAGGATCCACTTCAATACCATCCCCTGACACCACATGACCTAGGATAGCAACTTCTTTCAGCCTAAAATTTACACTTCTTGTATTTAGCATACAATTTCTCCTCCCTCAATCTTTGCAACACAAACCTCAAATGATCTATATGCTCCTTCTCACTATGTGAATAGATCAAAATATGATCAATGATGACCACAACAAAGGAATCAAGGTAGGGTTTAAAGACCCTATTCATAAGGTTCATGAAGATGGCTGGTGCCTTGGTCAACCCAAAAGGAATAACCACAAATTCATAATGCCCATATCTAGTCTGGAAAACCATCTTAGGAATGTTACACTCCCTCACCCTTACTTGATGATACCTGAACCAAAGATCAATCTTAGAGAAGTGGCTAGCCCCTTGTAATTAGTCAAACAAATTGTCAATTCTTGGAAGAGGATACCTATTCTTGATGGTGACCCTATTAAGTTGCTTGTAGTCAATTCACATTCTTCCGGACACTTTATCAAGCACTTGGCGGATATGTAATGCTAGTGTAATATCATGCAATTCATGTTAGAAAATTTAGTGTAAAATCATTAATATAACTTGGTAACACCCTCAAATTATATACATCAAGGCCTTTCATCAAATCTCACAATAGATCTCAGATTCATAGCTCAAAGCATGGGCCACTATGGTATCTTCCACACCTTGGACATTTAGGATTAGTTCTCCCTTAATAGCTATCTTGTTACTTTGAGTTAGATACCCCATTAATAGCCAACCACTCATCACCTCACTTACCCTTATTCTATTACGAGGATAATCATTTATCTTATAACCCAACTCTCCACAACCATAACAAGCATTAGTGCCCCTCAAGCATGGGGCATCATGGACTCTACCATATCTTGGGCACCTAGCATAAGGCACCATACCACCACCACCTCTACATTGAGGACTTTGGAACTTATCCCCAACATGGGCCCTCTTGGCGTCACTACCCCTCCTCTTACCATTCAAAGTATCTGGGGCACTCATCATTGATTGAATTAAGTCATCAATTTAGTCACTGCTTTTTCCAACACCCATAGAGCATTGTGAACCTCTGCATTTGATATATCACCAATTTGAGTAGCTCTAGACATACCCTGAAATGTAACGGTTAGGGATTAGCAATAAGCCCTAGGGGATCTAATTCTATCGCACTACATAGATCATGAAGAAGTGAAACATTTCTTAAAATACCTTAGAGCCTCCTATTCATATTTATAGTGGGCTTGAGAACCATGAATAAGACTCTAATTAATGCAGTGTGTTGGACTTCAAGGATCATTAATACCTAGTGCTCTGATACCATCTTTGTCACGACCCAGACCTAGGGCCTAGATGTGATCGACGAATGGGGAACCCGAAGGGACCCCAAACAATCCTCTTAGCATATCATTTCACATCTTTGGTTGAAAAATCAAGAATTAACAATAAGAGAAAATATAAACAAGGTAAATTGAGATTAAGGGAGAGATAGTATTTAATACTTAAATACTTAGATAAGTCAAAACTCAAGCATAATACATAACTTGTCCAGCAATGCCTCTAAACATAGAACATAGAGGGGGCCAAGATAAGCAATTGGGCTCACCCTCATAGTCAGAGTATATACTAAGGAAAGAGAGTTGTAATACATAATGTAAGAACATAGACATTGTCCTTGGAATGGAAGACTCACCAACTAGCTTGAGAGAAATCGTACTAGCCACATGGAGGAGGAGGATCAAGTGGAGCTACAGTCCCTACATGGTAACATCATATAGGCATAGAGTATGCGTTAGTATCTTTGAATGTACTAAGTATGTAGGATGCAATGCAACAAGTGATAAGCACCATAAATAAAATGTGTAACATATGCAATGAATAAGCATATAGCAATATGGCATTTATGAATGATGCTTGAAGTAAAAGCATGCTTATATAGAACACAATACATGTGCAAGAAAAGACTAGCATTAGAGAGTTCATAGTTTATCAAGGTACAAACCCCTTGATTAGTTAGTGGACTCTCGCACCCTACCACCCATGGTGATTGAGGTACAAACCCCTTAATGTAGTTACTAATGTACAAACCCCTTGATTGGTTATCAAACATACCACCTTCCATCCTATGTGATTGAGGTATCAACCCCTCAATTAGGTTAATGATCATCACACCCTCCATCAAAGTGATCATCTCACAATAGTACAGAGCAAAATACCATAGATATACATTCCTTTCATCATCATAAGGTCATTCAACTCATATGCTATGCATTAGGCCTTCAATAACTCAGGATACATAATCGACACATTTTGTGAAACACTTGGTGGATATGTAATGCTAGTGTAAGCCATGTAATCCAAGAGTGGAATTATGCAAGAAAATTTAGTGTAAAACCATCAACATATACTTGGTAACACCCTAAAACAGTATACATTAAGACTTTTCATCAAACCTCATAATAGATCTTGATTTATAGCTCAAAACATACTAAAACAATCACAATTTCATGAAACCCCAACATAGTGTGCAGTCAAATACATAATAAGTAATATCCATGAGTAAATCAACTTTAAATCATACAATTTTAGGTAAAAGGAAGATTAGGCATTATGGGTGAAAGGAACCCATGAAAGAAACTCACATACCTTAGCTTTGGATAATTTCATGAAGAAGATTTGAAAAGGAGACTTGAAGCTTGAATGAAAACCTTCAGATCTGAATTGAGTTTTGGGACTTGAATCTTAAGGAGGACTTGGGGTTTGACTTGGTCTCCCTGAATTCCAACAAGAATTTTTGTAAACCTTAAGAATGGATGAAGATTTGATAAAGATTAGAGAGGAATTTAACAAGTTTTCGGTTAGTTTCTTGGGCTCAAAATGGCTTAACAATGAGGGATTTTCATGTATATAGGTATAGGGTTATTACCCAATTATCCTGGAGTAAAAAAGAGCAATTTTGAAATTTTTTGAAATGGTCTGCGCTAGGTCCATGTCAGACTGGTCGCGGACAACTAATATTTTTTTGAAGTTTCACCAAAAAGTTATTTACTTGGCACAAATTAAGTATACCTTGTAGGCACTTGTTCCCAAATATAATTTTTCTCTCTGAACAAGAATATAAAGTTGGACTTGTGAAATGCTGCACGAATTTTGAGATATTGGAAAACAATGTATCATGCCGTCATTCTGAGCTACATGGAGGGGTGTTTAAATATCCTCGATTTGAGATATCAGGGAATCATAATTATAGGGGAATTCCAAGGCAAGTGTAGGGCATTTCATAGGAAAAGATACTAATTAATAGGATTTGATTATTGTGTTCTCGTCTAATTAATTAAACTGGGCCAAGGGAAGGTTGTACAGGGACTAATCGGTAATGGTTAGCAATGTACACTATGGAGATGGGCCAAGTAATGTAGTGAAATTCACCTCACCTTTGACCAAGGGGCTTGGTGAACTTAAATCACCATCTTGCATGCTATACACTAGAAAGAATTAGGTTATCCGGTGATACTGAGTTAGGGAATCTTGGGGAACTAGGTTGTCTCTCATGATATTTAGTTTTGTTTACTTTGTTATTAGTTATTGCAAAACCGCCCCATTTAGGGAATTGAGTTGGTTAACTACCCTTTGGTGAATTTTGGGGTGTGGGTAGTCATGCGCCCCAGTGAAGTCTGAGTAGCTTATGGTCCATAACTACACCATTTTTTGATCTTGGGTTTTCTTGCCTTTTTTTGTTTTCCCTATGGATATTTAATTTTTATTGAATTAGCATGTTTAGGATGTTTAGATAATATTTGTAGCATATAGTACCAAAAGTTGCTAGTTTTTGTTGTTATACGAGACCTTACATGAGTCGTAGAGCATTTTATAAGTCATAAAGGTGCTTCCTAAGAAAGTCTAGTGAGGGGTAAATTGCTGAAGTTAAAGTCTACGACGCATGCTGTTAGACCTCGTTTTTCTTTAAATTAAGGATAATTATCCAATTGGAAAATATTGTTGTGGATGTCGTGTAATTTGAACTTAAGTATAT